>JAMQGT020002474.1:0-86971 GCA_024447675.2 Pterophyllum scalare
TATATATATATATATATATATATGTATGTATGTATGTATGTGTATGTATGTATATGTATGTATGTATATGTATGTATGTATATGTATGTGTGTATATATATATGTGTGTATATATATATGTGTGTATATATATATGTGTGTATATATATATGTGTGTATATATGTATATGTATATATGTATATATATATGTATATGTGTGTATATATATATATATATGTGTATGTATATATATATGTATATATGTATATGTGTATGTATATGTATATGTGTATGTATATATATATATGTATATGTGTATATATATATATATATATGTGTATGTGTATATATGTATATGTGTATGTGTATATATATATGTGTATATGTATATATATATATATGTGTATATGTATATATATATGTATATGTGTATATATATATGTATATGTGTATATATATATATGTATATGTGTATATATGTATATGTGTATATATATATATGTATATGTGTATATATATATGTATATGTGTATGTGTATATATGTATATGTGTATGTGTATATATGTATATGTGTATGTGTATATATATGTGTGTATATGTGTATGTGTATATATGTATATGTGTATGTATATGTGTATATATGTGTATATATATATGTATATATATATATATATGTGTGTGTGTATGTATATATGTATACACACACACACACACACACACACACACACACACACACACACACACACACATAGACATATATATATTACTCCTAAGCAATAGGGAGGCTGGAATTTCCACTAGCAACCAGACGTCAGCTGCAAAGCGACGCATGACGAGCAAATCAGTTTATATGTCAACAAACCAGTATCTTTCTGCTGGGCTGCAAATATACTAAGACAGGACCCTAAAGCAATACCATACTCTCCTGAAAATGATTCACTTCTTCCAGTTTTCTTTTCAGATGTTCTTTTCTTGAGATGAGAAGCACCATTTCGCATATATGTTAAAACATTCCTTGACTGAAACTCTGTGCAGGCTGACAGCATGCTTTGTGACATTATTTATTGTAGCTGTGAGGTGTTCCTGATATGTGCCAGATTTGACATTTCTCTTAAATCTGATGTCAAACTCACATCTGACCTCTCTCCTTCTCCCCTGGAAGGAAAATCTTCATGATAATAACGTTTACGCTGAAACGAGAATCACATTTGGAGGCTGATGGATTTCTTTGACATTTAGTGGATTTTACTTTGGTCATTACCCAGAGGTTTACGCTACATTATTCTCCACTCTGTGACGCACATGTTGTCAGTTCCCCAGATATCTCAAAATTGGGAAGAACTTATTCTGATAAAGGTCGGGCTTCTGTGGATGCCTGCGTCACTGCTATCCTCGTGTTTCCCCTTCTTTCTGCTTTCACAAAGAATCAGTTTCAGCTCTGTTGTCAGTACTGCTGCACTCTCTCCACTTCTCATCATCACTCCTCTTTCAGCCAGGGCTGAACATCTGCAGTATTCCACTTGTTTTAATAGATTTATTTGAAAAAGTCAAAACTATCATAACTTAACGGAACATCATGTGCACATTCTTGCTCTTTCCTAATCTTAGTCATCAAACATGTTTTTGTAACTTTTTATTTATATCATACAGACACAAATGATATTTCAACATTGCAGAAGTGGTAATCTGCCTCGGCCAAGAATGTACTTTTCAAGAAACCAGGGATATAGAGTGTAATCTTTCAAGTGCCAGATTGGAAAGGAATCAGACCAGAAATCTTTAGTAAGGGAAACCCAAGAAGTTTGGTTTCACATGTTGATATACTTAGAGAGACAGGTGGGAAGAAGGAAACTTAGAGAGGTGAGAAATAACTTAAAACCAATAAAAGAACAGAGAAGATAGAGATATGTGCCGGATGGGGCTATTTTCTTGTACAGGATTGCATAACCTCTGACTAGTGCTGGGCAATTTGACCAAACATTTGCGTCATGTGGAGAAAAAAAAAGTTTTTCACAGGACGGTATAGAGTTTTGTGAAAAACTGAGTACACCCTTGCTGCAGGAATTAAAAGGGTAAATAGTAGCCAGCTGCTGCTAATCAAATACACTTGTTTTAATTGATCATAAGCAAGTGTGAGGGCATCCATAAAATGAGAGGTTTTGGCAGTTTACAGATCTGGAGCATTCATGTGTGTTAACACAAAGCTACTCCATCCAAGGAGTTGACACCACAACAAATTTACCCCAAAGTCACACTGCACAATGTTCAGAGAAAGTGCAAAAACCCCAAGAGTTGCATCTCAGACTCTAAAGACCTTATTTAGCATGCCAACCCTCTATACTGTAATAGAGGGTTGGCATGAAAGAAAGGGAAGAGTGCCACTTATAAGTTAGTTTCAATTTATCATAATCACAAATAGCTCTTTTAAACTATGTATAACCATTTAAGATTTGTACACTTTGATTTTCATCTTCTCCTACTCATTACCTCTTTGTCCTCTTCTGTTCATCTTCTCTCTCCCTCTCTCATCTCCACCTTAACCGCTTCCTTCTCACCTCATCTCAACTCAAGTCACAGGTTTAATGTAAGCAACCGTATATAAACTTATTTATTACCGATAGTGTCACAGTTAATTACTGTCAGCATACCAGACCTCCGTCTCAGGACAGCTGACAAGAAGCCAGCTAAACAACAACAGCTGGTTAAAAGCCAATGTTATGCCAGTTAACGTTAGGTTTGAGTGCCCTAAAAAGCACACTTTGCCTCTGATTAATAGTTTGATTGCATTCTCACTTTGTATGAGAGTTTATTGACTGCTGGTTTGCCTAACCCTAACCCTAACAGTGGCTAACACTGGCTAACACTGGCAAAAACAGCACTGCTTAGCGAGAGAAAAGTTCAGGGCATTTGAGGTGACTTGGGGTTAAAAACATAAAATATTGCAAAATATTTAATTGATACGTATCCTTGTTTTATTCCTGAAATATTGGTAAGGATTGATATTATTCAAATGTGTTAAAGTGTGGTGTGTACAGAAATGTTTTTACACACAAGCAGTATGGGGAAGAGCAAAGCAGCTGGCTGCGCTGTTATGGGGTGCAGAGCGTTAAATGTTAAAAGTTCACAACAGAAAAAGACTGAACATGAATGGCTTGTTTGGAAGGGTTGCCAGGAAAAAGCCTCTTCTCTCTAAAAAGAACATGACCACATGGTTTAAGTTTGCAAAGTTGCATCAGAACAAACCACAAGACTTCTGGAACAATGTCCTTTGGACAGACAAGACCAGAGTGGAGATGTTTGGTCATAATGCACAGCACTATGTTTGGAGAGAAGCAAACACGGTGTTTCAGTACAATCGGCTCACATCAAATGCCAAGCACGGTGGTGGAGGGCTGATGATTTGATTTTGTTTTGCAGCCACAGGACATATAGGCACCTTCCAGTCATTGATCTGACTGTATAACAATGTATTCTACAGTCAAATGTGACTCCGTCTGTCCGACAGCTAAAGTTAGGCAAAAATTGGATCGTGCAACACGACATTGACAAGCACAGCAGTAAATCTACGACAGAATGGCTGAAAAAGAAAAGAATCAAGGTGCTGCAATGGGCCAGTCAAAGTCCAGACCTCATCCCGATGGAAATGCTGTGGTGGGGCATTAAGAGAGGCATGCATAATCAAATGCCCCCAAACCTCAATGAACTGAAGCAACTTTGTAAAGAAGAGTCAGCCAAAATTCCTCAACAAAGATGTGAGAGAGTGATAAAGTCATACAGGAAACAATTACTTCAAGCAAGTTATTCCTGCTAAATTCCTGGTTCAAGGCTAGGAGGAGACACAAATGTAGAGGCTCCCTAGTGCCGGTCCCAAGCCTGGATAAATGGGAGGGTTTGCGTCAAGAAGGGCATCCGGTGTAACATCTGTGCAATATCAAATATGTGGATCCATTCGCGGTGCTGACCCTTGGGAAACAAGGGAGCAGATGAAGCTACCTTTGCATTATTTTCCTTAAGGTTTTGCTGGTAGCATATGGAATATAAAATTCTGATGCAAGGTAGAATTTTAACTGTGCTTAGTGTCATTGCCGTTGGAGGACTGGATGCAAGCATCGCCTGCATTGCTTTCATGCCAATAAGTCCTTTGCTCTGCATAGCCAAAGACACCAACACGGGATCATAGAGAAGATGGAATACACGCACTGTATTTGGAAAGAGTGTGTTCAAATTTGCAGCCCCTTCCTCCTGGAATCAGCTGCAGAATCAACTAAAACCACTGACTTTTATTGATGTTTTAGGCTTCATTGGCACTGTAGCTTATAAATTTAGGTAATTTTTATATTTTATTTTCTATTGTATTTTAGTATACATATACATAAAAGTTAAAAACCAACAACAATGAGATAGAATGAAACATAACAAATGTCTCAATAAATGTGCTACGTAAGTAAAAACCTAAAACAAGAAATTATGTAAAATAGAGTGTAATACTGTATTTTTCAGAGGTTTACTGAAAGGCTTCATTTCCTATGCCGAGTTTTCCATTAAAGGTGTAAGTTAGGCATAGTCAAATTTAAGTTTTGTGGTTCTGGTTTTAGTTCCCAGCTTTAAAATTAAAATTTTTGTATTTTTATTTTACATATCACCCACACAAGTCAGCAAAGCTAAAGTGTGACTGTGGCCGCTGTGGCTCAGAAGGTAGAGCAGGTTGCTTACTAATTGGAAGGTTGGTTGTTTTATCCCTGGCTCCTGCACTCTACATGTTAAAATGTGCTTGGACAAGAACACTTGGATTTATTGGAGTGTAAGTGGGCGCATAATAGTCAGAGGGCTTAAAGGCGTCGAGTGTAGCGCTGCATGTGTTTGTGTGTGGGTGAATGTTACTTGTAGTAAAATGCACTGAGTTCTGAGAGTAGAAAAAAGCACTGTTTAAGTCCATTTCACATTGGGTTAAATGAACTGTAACTGGTGTGTGCGTGTTTGTGTGTAGGTGACCATAGTGGACACAGGAGTGAGGGGGACCATTGCTGTGGGCCTGGTGCCTAAATTCTACAGGCTGGACCACCAGCCTGGCTGGCTGCCATACTCTGTAGCTTACCATGCTGACAACGGCAAGTAAGTCAAACCGCAGTCGTCTATACGCTACAGGGCAGCGGTGGTTTCTTGCATGGTTTGGCTGCTGCATTCACATTTAACTACTCCAGTAATTCCTTATATTACTGCTTAGACTTGGCTGTTTCTTACTGATTCAGTAAGAAACATACACCATCCCCATTTGTTCATTTGTTGATGCTTTGTTTTGGGGGACTGTTTCAATAGTAGCAGAAAGTAAGTTTAGCAGAAGTAGCTCCAGCTTACATTCTCAGATTGTTTGTGTTTGTTGGATGAATATTTGAAGGCCACACACTGAATGGAACTTTTAAAATATTAGATAAGCAGCAGGATCTTATCGTAAAGGAGCACAAGCAATTAAATGTTTTACATTCCATTTTTTGCTCGCCTTGTGTTGTAAATCCCGTGTGTCAGATTTATGCACGTGGCTTACATTTTTAAAGCACTACACTTCTCCTCAGGACCTGCTTCATGTGTCAGCATCTCATTTCACCTGATGATCCCGAATTTCAACACCGAACAGATGTGTGGCCAATTATCAGGCCACAATCAGCTGTAATTATATGCCTTGAAGTAATTGTGTTTACATATTTTTAATTTCCTTTCACGTTAAGTGAGATAATGGGAGGTTTTGTCTTGTCTGGCTGCCATTACTGAATTTTTGCATTCTTTAACCTATTTTGTGGTAGAGTGCGACAGCTGTGACAGCTGAGTGTTTGCTGGGGTATTCCTAGTCTGCAAGTATAAATTTAGCTTTAGTAGTCATGCTGTAGCAATTCAAAGTAGCTTGGACTTTTCTTATAAAGATTTTTTTTTTTTTTATCTCTTCTTTCTGTTTAGGTTATATAATGGCAACCCTGTGGGGCAGCAGTTTGGCCCAAAATGTGCTCGTGGTGATCGCATTGGCTGTGGAATACACTCAGAAAATATAGAAGCAGGTATCACAACAGTCTTTTTCACCAAAAATGGCAAAGAGGTAGGTGTTTTTAATTTTAAAAATAATATCAAGCTTATTTCAGATGGGCTCAGCAGTGTTGTTTACTCAGGACTCCTTTACACCCATCTCCTCTCCAGGTGGGTTCAGTAGAGGTTCCTGTGTCAGCAGAAGGGCTCTTCCCCGCTGTGGGGATGCACTCCATGGGGGAGGAGGTGAAGGTCGACCTGCAGGCCGAGTGGTTCCTGGAGGAGGATGATAGTATGATGATGGTTGACAGCCACGAGGATGACTGGGGTCGACTTTATGACGTCAGGGTGAGCGGCATGGTAAGAAGGCTTTTTTTCTTTCTTTCCTTCTTGATTAAAGGATTGCTCAGACATGTCTGGAAACACTGGGAGTCATCGACGTTCAGAACGGTTCAGTGCTTTTGGTTTCAGATCAGTGCAAAAAGTTATTGTAGTATTATTATTATTTTCCAACTTAATTTCTTAAGCATGGCCTCTGGCTAATATTAGCTCACTTGCTAACATCAGCAAATTACTGATACCCCGAGCAATTATCATTAAGTTGCTTCTTTGCTAATGTTATCACTGGAAAAATACTAGCCACAACAGTGTTTGGAGTTTGTGTTGGTGTTTGTGTTCCGTCCTTAGTCCTCTGCAGTCTTCAGCTTGTTGGAGGCAACTGAGAGATTGAGGAAGTAACATAATTCATCTGGACACTGGCAATGAACAGTGTCTAATCCATGGGGAAAGAAAGTTGCATAGTGCATGCTAAAAAAATGAATTATTGTTTTAGCCACTGGACGAGAAGCAGCAATGCTACAACACATCACACTAAACCAAATCTCTTGGTTTTGGACTGCTACCCAGAATGCAAGATAGCTAACGGTGTCAGCCTTTTTTTTTTTTTTTTTTCTTTTTAAAAAAGAGCCATTTCTGACTGCAGGGAAATCAAACCGTTGATTAAAATCATTAACTGCATCTCTACCACAGTCCTCAACTTTATGTGAGATAAAAAAAAAAATCAAGCGTTTATTTTTATTTTATTTTTATTTTTTTAATGTTTTGCCTCCTCAAAAGCAAATCTATTCTTTACATATGACCAATCTTACGTCCTCATTTGATTAAATGATTCAGGAGATGATGTCTATATGCGTATTTAGCACTGTTTTCAGAAGTATAATGGTGTGGCATACTAGTATATAAGTGGTTGAAGTATTTGCCTATTGTTTATGTTCCTTCTTTTGGGAGATGTACAGTATGTGAAAACACGTCGCATGTGGTTTTTTGAACATGTGTCTTTTGAATGGGACAGATTATAGTGTGGCTTTTCTGTAGCTTGTTCTTCTGTGCGGTTGTTGACATTCCACCATGTTTGTTCTGTACTTTTACAAGATCCTTCAACTGCCTGTTCTTTACCAAATCCCTCTTTGTTGACAGCCGTGCTTAATGCGCTCTAAAGTTCGGGGAAAACTCCAGACACAACCACTTGAATTTGAATGATTTTGTCTCAGCCGTTGTATGATCCTGCCGTGACGGGATTTGGGTCACCTTTGGAGGGTTTTTGCAGATTGCTTCGTGACATAAGTTCAGGAATTTTCCTCTGAGTCCTGCACACATCACTTCCATTAACAAGCTAAACAGCCGACTTACAGTAAAAGAACTGGGTCTGTTGGGCTTTCCTGCCTTTCTGCTGCATCAGAGTCTGGGATGATGCAACAGTTTGCCAAGTGTGCTCTCAGAGCTTAAACACACAAGCAGGGCAATACACCAAGTTTTTATCTGCACATGAATATGAATGGGATCTCCTAAACTTCCATCAGGTTGCTAGATGTGGCAGAATGGTTTCCACATGGTAACCATTTAACTGCCATCATAATAAGCAGACATAATAGTCCTGTGCTAGTGCTCTAAATAAATAAAGAAAACCATCTCTCGTAAAACATTTGGTGTATACATTTTTACTCAAGTTTACAGTCAGACCAGCAAAAATTAAGGCTACATAAAGGGGACTCATTATGCTCACTTCAGACTCCTTTTTTGTTGTTGTTTTTTTTTTTTGTTTTTTTTTTTTAATTTTTGGACTGTACCAGACTAGCTTTAAATTATTTGCAGTTTATTTATCTTATACAGGGCCTTGGTGCAGCCTCTCAGTTCATCCACTGTCTGAAACAAACTGTTTATTGCTACCTAAAGTTGACCTACTTTGCTAATTTTCAGCTCCATGTTTTTATTCTTGCTCACTACCACACTAGCTTTGCATGGTTCATAGTTCAAAATAATTCTGACACGGGGCCTTGGTGTATCACGGCCAATCACCCACTGTCTGAAAAAAAGCAGCTTTAGTTTAAAAAAACAAAATAAAAAACAGATGCCCTGATGACCTTAGTTGATCTAATTTTTTGTGTGTCTTTTTTTTTGCTAATATACTCTGGTTATGCTCGTATTTGCAGCACGCATCCAGCAAGTTTTTATTAAAAATATAGATTCGGAAATGAGCATAATGGGTTTCTTTTGTTTTCATTTAAATCTGATTTAAAGTGTCTCTTTTTGTTCTGCAGAGAAACAACTGATTTTTAAGACATAGACACAAAACCAAGATAGACAGGCAAACATTTTGACAGGTGTTGTGCAAACACGGGCATCTGTAGCCTGTTGGTGTGTGATGGGCCGCATCCCCGCTAATTAGATTCCCTAAACTGAACCTTTCTGCTGTTTTTGTGCTGTTGGTGCCTTTGTAATGGAATTACTTTACAAATAATATAGCTTGCTGTGAGGTCGGAGAGAGGTTTGTGCTTCAGATTGGTGAGTGAAGTTGTGTGTGTTTTTTTGTTTTTTTTTTCAGTCTGATATTTGGCACTAATTGGCAGGCATGTGTATCTGTGTGTTTCAGCCGTACAGTTTGTGATGCATCTTTATAACTAAGTTTGCTAGTGTTATCTGATAACTTAGTACCCCACTCTCTCCCAGATAAGCAAACTTCTGGCTGTAGAAAAAGGGTGACGTTGCTCTGACTATGTGCACCTTTTATATACAATCTGATTATGATTCAGATTATAGTGGTGGCTGCTTGAATGGAACTCATTGTTGGCACAACTGTGTCATCAGAGATATCATAGATCTTTATTCCCACCTGTTTGCAGTGGAGGTCTGTAACACCTTTGTTCTACTTCAAAAAGTAGCCACAGGGCTACAGGTAGGTCTATCATTGGCACAGCAGAGAGGAAGGCCAGTGTGTGGGTGAGGAGCATGATTCAGCCAGCCGTCTTGCTCATTGTCTCTCTTTTCTGTTTTTCTGGACCGCAGAGTGGCAATGGCACGAAACGTGTTGATGGAGCCAAGTGCCTGGCAGCACACCAGGTTGTAAAAATTCAATAAGTAGAGGAATGGGACTCTAAGGAATCTTTTACTTTTTCTCATGTGTTTGGAGGTTTTCACAGCTGGGCTGGCCTGGCAGTGTGAGCCACTCGGCAGTCCGGCAGTAATTTCTTTCTTTATTCTTCTCTCCCTTTCTTAGTCTTTTTCATGAGCAGAGCAGAACTTAGCCTTAAAGAGACAGTTCACCCCAAAGTCAGTTGTCTGTGCATTGCTTTAGCCTGTAGCGCTGTTTATTCTCTATATATTGTTTTGATGTGAGTTGCCCAGTTTGGGAGATATAAGCTTTCTGCCTTTTCTTGAATATAATGTAACTTAATGGCACTAATTGTGCTCAAAGTGCTTAAGGAATACGTTTGAAGAACCCAGAAGCAGTGTCTCTTTTTTAAGTAGCAATTATTTGATCTCTACTGAACTACAACCCATCAACTGTGACAAGGTAGCAAAGAGTTGCAGTCCAAGTTTGTACCTTGTTGCTGTCTACTACCACAAGGTGCAATGTCACAATATGGGAAACGGCTTTTAATGTCACTGAGCCATAAACTCCAGCTTGCATTGGGCAGCTGATTGCAGAGCTACTCAGTGAGAATAGGCACGTTCAAGTATGAGGCCATGTTTATTCCCGGCCTTAGGATTGAAGTGGAACAGTTCAAGTATCTCAGTATCCTGTGGATAAGTGGAGGAAGATTGGATTGGGAGACTGACGAAGTTATTTACATACCTGCAGGTTCTTTATTGGTCTGTTGTGGTAAAGAGATGACTAAGTGTGAAGGTGAAAGATCACGGATACAAGCAGCAGAAATATGCTGGTCTTAGCCTTAGGAATGGAATGAGGAGCTCAGAGTAGAGCTTCTCTGGGAAGACCCAAAACATGATGGAGTGATTATGTCTTTTGGAAGGCTTGGGAACACCCTGGCATCCCTCTGAAAGAGCTGTAAGTGGTGGCCTGGGAGGGAGGCCTGAGCGAACCTGAATAAGCAGCAGATGGTAACCGGTAATTTTTGCTAGTCTTATTTATTTATTTTTTTTGTTTGTGCTGTTGTTGGTTCTTCAGCTTAGCACCGGCCGAGGAAAAAGACTGAAGATAACTTTTTAACAAACAAGAATTCAGCATATCCATAATTCCCCTAATCTTTCTTTCTTTTTAACCCAAGAATTATACAATGGGCACAAACACAGGACCTTGAATCTGGCTTTTCCAGAAGAAAGCGTCCTTTTATCAATCACGCTTTAGCTTATTCCAGCTGTCATGGGTGAGACACAGGATACATCCTGGTCAGCCATGCCCAGTTTACTGCAGGGCTAACACAGAGAGACAGACAACCATTAGAAATATCAGTTAACCTAACATGCATGTCTATTGCTGCGTTTCCACTATTACGTTCCCAGTGCGGCTCGACTCGACTCAGCATGGTTTTTAGGCTTTTCTATTAGGTCCTGGTACCAGGTACCCTTTTTAGTACCCAGTCAGCCGGGGTTCCAAGCAATCCGAGGCGATCCGAAAATGTGACGCCGAAGAACAGCATGCCACTGATTGGCCAGGGAGTGTCGTCACTAGCTGAGTCATCAGAACGACTCCTTCACCAGAATCAACCGCACCATTTCTAAAACCCGACAGCAAGAAAATGGAGGCAAGCAAACCAAAGGGAGGCTCGGCTGAATGCCCAGACTGACAGTTTACAGCGGTAGTTTTGTAACAAGAGAACCATCTGAAATGCGCACACAGCATACATATTTTAATACTTAACAATGATAACCATCCATTAAAACATTGTATGGGGGACTTAGGCATGATGACGATAGTACACTGACATTAGCTGCCATTAGCTTGTCTCTGTCTCATCCATTGTTGTGTTTTGAGTCGCATACAAATTACGCCAAGAGACTACTGCCTGCATTGCTATATCGACTCCACCCACATTGATGTGGTACTCAATTGCAATAGAAACAAAACAAGATCTTGCCCATTCGTGTCAAGTCGAGTCGCACTGGGTAGGTACTAGTGGAAAAGAGGCATATGAGCTATAGGAGGAAGCAAGAGTTCCCGGAGATGACACATGCAGGCACACAGACAACTCGCAAACTTCACACGGAAAGGCCCCAGCCAGTGGATTCAAACTCAGGACCTTCTTGCTGAGACACAGAAAAGGAAAATAGTTCCTATATGAAGGTGGCCACAGCAATATTTGTGGATTCATTATTTTGTTCTTGAGCCATTACTGTTATGAATTTCAAATGTATATTTGGCTGTTCACAGGTCAAGAGACAGTTCACACCAGAACTGTCTATTTTCTGGGGATGAACTGTACCTTTTAAGATCCATTATGTGGTCGCCATTGTGAGGGTTTAAGTGAGTGCTAATACTCGGACTGATAAGGCTGTCAGGGTCTGACACATACAAGGATTTCATGTACACAATGAAGACAGTGAAAGATTTGGTTTAAGGGGGGAACCAAGCAAGAGAGAGAAAAGGAAAGTGTGGCAGAGGAAATGAAAAGCTCAGAGGAGAAGTGCAGACCTTTGTCTTGAACGCTGGAACTCTGAGTAGCAGGATTATGCTTCAAAATTATGTCAGCCACAAGGTGGTCTCACTTAATCTCTTTGTTGGTTTTGACTTCTAATTCACTTCATTGTGTGGTTTTAACCAGTCTCGGTGTGCCTCAACTTTTCCAGCTGTCTTTGGACCTGCTTTTCTCTCCTCTAGCCTTCTTCTTTATTCTGCTGTAGTCAGTTATTCTGCTTTTACTCTTTTCTTTCTCCTCTATTCATGTTTTTCCACTCTCCTTTTTTATCTTTTCTCCTGTCATCTGCCCTTTTTTCCTCCTCTACCACCAACTCCTTTCCTGTCTCCTTGTTGTTGCTTATCTCCTCCGTACATGTCTCCTGTCCTCTCCCCATCAACTCATTTTTCAACTACTGTACCACCTATCCCCTCTATCCTTGTCTCCTGTCTTTGCCTTAACTTTTATCTCCTCTTTCCTGCCCTGTTTATCCTCTTTCCTTGTTCCCATTCTCCTTTCTTCTCGCAGTGTCTCGTCCTTGTCTTCCTTGTCTTCTTTACTTCTATCATCTCTCCTCTACCCTTGCCTGCTTTGTTTCTCCTTCTCATATTTATTCCAAATTTAATATAGTCACGTAGAATTTAAATGCAGCCCAAAGCTGTGAGGTAAATTTTAAAGAGCATGGAAATATTTTTTTTGTACATGTGGCTATGCAACAGACATTTCCAGTGTCTGCGGTTTCTGATGACTTGCGGATCTATCGTTAGGTTGCCATAGATAAATTAGACATCAACACCTCGCTAGCATTAGTCAAAACAGTGGAATAGTTTTTACATGTTAACTATTTAGTAAGGATAATCACTGTTCTGGAGGATGGTTGTCCTTGGTGGGTGGGTGGGTGGCAGGGCAGGATGATGGAAAAGACTGCTGCAAGATAAATGAGTTTTCTGCCTGGTATGCTTTTGATGAGAAGTGCAAAGCCGCAGAATGCACAGAACACAATGGCGATGGTAGTGACTTGTCTGCAGCTAAGTCTTCGCCTTTGTGAACTGTTTATTTTACAGTAGGGGGACGGCCACTCCTGTTTAAATAGGTGGGTTTCTTGTCCTAGATCTCTCCCCAGCATCTTTATACCTACCTTGCCAAATATATACACCTCCTGCTCTCTCTGATCCCGTCATGTGTTTTTTCCCCTCTCTTTTTATATTGCTTTTTTTTTAAAATTTCTTTTCACCAAATATTACACTTGCATAATTCATCTTGGATGTCCTTGAAATGGCTCTGATATAGCTGGTATAAAAGAGATTACTGCTTTTATTCTGGCCTCTTTCTTTTTCTTTTGATCAGTCTTTATTTTGATACAATCTTTGTTCCTTTCAAACTTTTTTTTCTAATCACTATTTGAAGGCCATTAAGGGTAATAAATGCCCTCAACTCCTGCCTCTCTTTAAATGGAAAAAAGGAAAGAAGTAAATCGAGTGACTTGTAGTTTAATGGCTGTGTCCTTGTGGGCATGATTTTTAGCTATAAAGAGTTTCAGTGTAAGCTTCATGTGGTGAAAATAGCTTTATCATTAAGCAAAATGCAGATGTGTATCAACTTGGAATGTCTTCAAAAGCAACAGATACCCCTGTATTATTTTAATTGTTTCAGTTTAGGAAATATAATTTAATACAAATTTTTTCTGTCTTTGTTACAAACCTTTCTATACAAGGTACAGTTCTGCTTTTAAAGAATAAAAAACGATACGCATTTTAAGCCTTTCAGCACCCTCCTAACCGTATCTATAAACTGTAGATACAACACACAGACACAGGTACCTGCTAATAGATGCTAAGGCCTCAGTCGCACAGGCCCAGAGATTTGGTTGGCTACCATCTGGCAACCACCGGTTGTGAAGTGAAAATTTTGGTTGGTTGCTAGAGGTGTCGTTGGGTGCTGGAGGTTGTTCACAGTCACTGTGAAATTGAGGGCCATAAATGCAGGCCTAGAGACCGGTCAAGGACCCCCTGGTAACCGCAAAGAAGTATATGGTCCTCCCCCAAAAACCTCCTTGCGATTGCTTTGATTGCTAGCAGGTTGCCACGGTTGGCAGTAGTTTACATAAAAGATGCAGACTTGTCTGCAAACACTTGCAAACTACTTGCCAAGCATTATTGAAACTGTGAAGAGTGTAACGCAAATGGAAACAGAAATGGAGACCAAAGTAAAAGTTGCACCTTTTGAATTGTATTGGCTGCAGTGCAGTGGTAAGGCACAACTTTTACTCTGAACGCAAACTTTCTCCATTTCCAATTTGCGTTACTTAAAGAGTAAGTGGTGAGCATTTGGAAACTACTAATGTGGCAGTATGCTGGCAACCAAAGCAATGACAGGTTTTTGATGCAGTACCCTCTTTGTGACTGATTTTACCCATCAACCTCCAGCATCTATTCGCCAACCAGTCAGCAATACACATTTTTTGCTAGCAAACAGAGGTTGCCAGGGAGTCTGAACCACACAGCAAACCATAATATTAATCTGATAATTCAATTAGACAGCCTAGAGATCCAGTTCAGTGACTTCAGTTAGTAGAAGTGAGGCCTTTCAAGACAGCAATCAGCCATAGCTGCCTGTGTTGGGATACTGCTAAATTAAAGAAACCACACCTCCTGTAGTGTCTAAGCAGTAATGAGTTGTAAAATAAAATTCCCTCTTTGGATTGCTATGAAGGGAGAAACCATCCTTTTGGATGGATATTGGATATAAGTGTTCTTCACTAGTCTCACCTCAGGTTCGGAGGTTGCCACTTTAAAAACAGGAGTTTGTTATTGGTGGTGGGATGGTGTGGGGTGAGCATGTTCCTGGTAGTTCTTATAACTTAATGCACTGCCTTCAGCTTGGATACTGCAAACCTCTATTTCTGTAGATTCCTGTTTGTCTCAGAGTTGTAGCCAGGCACCCAGCTCTCACTGTCTGTGGTCCCCAATCCTAAAACTTTGAAGTCCAGGGCAAAAATGCCAACGTTCACATGCTAAGAACGGGAACTTTAGGTAAAAATAGAAACAACTTTGGAAGTGGTCCAGAGGTGCCTAAGATGACAGAGTTTAGTTTTAGTTAGTTATAAAAACATTGATCTCATAATAAAAAAGATGTTATGTACCAGATTTAGTAACTGTTCAGTTTACATCTATAGACCAATGAAAGGTATGTGCAGCATTAAATAAGCTATAAAATAGAATTATACTTACTCACTCCCATCAAAAAATAAATAAATAAAAGCACACATTCTTGGTATGTAAAAATCAAGAGGCTCAAGTGTAAAAAAACAAACACTGGATTTGACAGTGTTAATGTTGACAGATTGGCTTCTTAGAATCAATTTTATTTTATAATAAGAAAAGAAAACCATAAAAAAAAAAATTAAAGTTGCAGATCTTAATAAGGCTTAGTTTAAATTAAATGCTTTTTAGTTGAATATTGGTACTTAACTTATGTTATTTCAAATTACAGGAGCACCAGTAGTTTTAACAGTATGAATCATGGCATTTATAATGTTAATCTTATCAGTCTTTGGGGATTAAGAGTCACATAGAATATTAGCAGGACATACAGTACATTTTGACATCCTTAAAAAGAGTAATGTGTAATTGACAGTTATTGCATATGGACATTGTAACCTACAAAGGGTCTTTTGCAAGTGAACTTCATCCTCATGAAGATACTAACTGCCTTAAACTGACAGAGCTTTCACTAACATACAAGAATAGATGCGTAAAAATGCCAGTCAGGTGTGCCGATGCTGTGGCAACCCTCTCTCTGTGTTTTTGCGTTGGGGCGTGCAGTGCACTTAAAAATGAGGCGGTATTAACTGGTATCTTAAGGACTAGAATGACCAATAACGTCACCACCTCTCCTCCCTTTCAAAGCAGCAGTGTCAACCTTTTCAACTGAATTAATGCACATATTTAAGGATCATTTAAGGATGCACAGCTTTATCTTTTATACAAAGATATCCAGCTGTACAGTAATTTGAAATAAAAAGAAAAAAACTGTTATGTTTTACATGGTTGCATAAACTGATTATTAAATGTAATCTCCATGACTGTTGTACTTTTTTTGGGGGGGGGATTTTGACTGCTTCACTAAATATGTGGTTTTCATTATAGAGACATAGTATTTTCTACATCAATAAGCATATATCTGATGATGTTACTGTTTAGTTAGGGTACAACAACCCTTTCAATAAATCATGTAATGGTCCAAAATGGTATGAAAATTTGTAGCTTTTGTTCACATTACATACAGTTTTCCCCTTGACTGAAACTACTCCCTCTGTAAATCTATTGACCACTCAGCTGCAACATTTAAACCTACTGGCAGGTGAGGTGAGTAATGCTGATCATCTGTAATGCAGAGGAACAGTCTCTTTATATAATCACTACCTCTCCATTGAGTGTCTCATCCCAGTCCTGGACTCCAGCTCAGCTGTCTTTTTCACTGCTGGCAGTTTTTCACTGTTGGCTCTTGTTGCTCTTGTTGAGCTTATGGTACCCCAGGTGCTGACAATCAGGCTTGTCGTCATTGGAGGCAATCTCAATGCAGAGAGATATCGAGATGAGATTCTGCAACCAGTTGCAAGCCCATATCTCCACAGTCTGGGAATAAACTCTATCCTTCAAAATGACAATGCTCGCCCCAGAGAGCGGGTTTTATCAGAGACTTCCTTCAGAATTTGGGAGTTGATAGGATGGAATGACCTGTCTGCAGTCCTGACCTCAACCCCATTGAACACTTGTGGGATCAGCTTGGGTGTGTTGTTTGTGCCAGCGGGACCAACAGCACCATAATGGCTGACTTGTGACAAATGCTGGGATGCCATCCCACAGCAGTGTGTGACCAAACGGGTGAAGAGGAGGTGCCAGGCTGTTGTGGCTGTGTATGGTTCTTCCACATGCTACTGAGGCCCCTGTTTGTTTAAATGAATAAATTGTTAAATTGCCAATATGCCTTGTTTTTTCAGACTTCAATCATCCAATCCAATAAAAGACACCAAGATGAGTCAGTAACAGAATAACCTGTTTGGCATTGGCAGAGAAGATTTGGCGAGTTTTTCATGGGTGCAGCCCACATACTCAACTCTTCTGCTTAACCCACAAATGCATTTTCCTTACAAATGTGGTACCATTTAAGACAAAATAAACAGGCTTTCCAGCAGTGTAAGATTTATTGCCAAGAAACACTGTTACAACAAAGAAATAATCGACCAACACAAATTTCCTTACTTTTTGGGCTAAGTTTAAATGCCAAATATACCTGGGTGGCCTATTCAAGTAAAGTCAGTGCAAGAAGAAAGAAAGAAAAGTCTTGCCTCTAATACCAGATAAGAAAAGTCTTTTTTTTTGTGTTAGTTTATAACTTTTGCCATACAATATGTGTACTTGATTCTTTAAACTTTGTTTCTTGATTAAAAATACGAAACAGATCTCTGTCATGACTGAATCATATAATGACACATTCAGTATAAACCTTTTAGTTTCTTTTCCATATGGGTTAATGGAGGAGTGAAAGTGATTGGACTACCTGACACTAACAAATGAAAACAGCTGTTTTGAGCCCGGGCTCTTCTGACAAATCGGGCCTCTACCGTTGTTGGAAAATAGGTTTGATTGATCGTTTAGCTTCAGGGTTCAGGGCTTCTGTTTTACATCGGTAAATTTAATGTACCTTTGAAAGTGATCTCAAGTTCTCACACATAAATTGGGAGATTTTTTTTTTCTTTCTACCTTTGTCTTGACTGTCAGCGGCAGGTGTCTTAGGTAAACACAACATGTTTGATAATAATCCATGTGAATGATGTTTTTCTTTTCTTTTCTTTTTTTTCTTTTGGCTTGCCACCATGCTTCTCCTCTGCTGTTTTTTCTTGAGAGGAGGCATTTGGCTGGCTTTCCACTGCGTACGTGCGGCTCAGTGCGAACATGAGCCTCCAATCCTCTACCTCCTGTTGTCACAGCAGTCACTGTGCCCACCAACTTAATCCCCTCAGCTGCGGATGAGCGGGCCGACAAGTAAGTGGACAGCACCTGAGTCTACACTTATCAGTTTTCCCAAGTGTACCGTTACTCCCGCACAGCCCATATCTCCCTCCACCGTTCCCCGACATGTAGAAATTAGCAAAATATTAAAGCCGACATTTTTTCGTACTGTAGTAGTGCACAAAAGTTGACAAAATCAAACAAACTTGGCAACACACTGCAGTGTCCTCGCAGGAGCATCTCCTCGTCTGCCACACAGTGAAGTTTATGTCAGTGTGAACCGCTGTCCTCCATCGTTGCTCCGTTCCTTGTTTTACCTTTTCCACTTGCCTGAGCCAGCTGTGATACCAACGCCCCTCAAAGGTTGCCTGCTTCCTTCCTTCCTTCCTTCCTTCCTCTGGGAACAATAGTCATGAATTGCCACCATGACACTGCTCCTGGATGAAAGTTCACAACTTTCCCATCAAGTTGTTGTGGTTGCAACCTGATGATGGCACCATCATGATCGCCTCCCATTCTTTGAACTGATCAGTGTGAGAAAAGAGGAAATTATGAATAACTTCATCCAGGCTGGGCAGAACGGAGCCTTTTCACACAAGATAACCCAGCTGGATTTATAGCTGACCCAAAGGATGCTGGAGATGACTGTGAGATAGAAAAGGGTGTCAAATTGTAGGAAAAGACAACAAAAAGATGTCTTAGTAAGGCGTTGGTCCGTCAAGCGTTGCCAGAACAGCTTTGGTGTGGCACTGATTTGTGGAACTCTTCTAGAGGGATGGAATCCATCCATTCTCGTCTGCTTATCCTGTTCAGGGTCACAGGAAGGCTGGAGCCTATCCCAGCTGTCATAGGGCGAGAGCCAGGGTACACCCTGTACAGGTTGCCAACCTGTCGCAGGGCTAATTTACGCTCACATTCACACCTATGGGCAATTTTAGTTACCAATTAACCTAACTGCATGTCTTTGGACTATGGAAGGAAACCGGAGTACCCAGAGAAAACCCACGCAGACATGGGGAGAATATGCAAACTTCACACAGAAAGGCCTGAGCCAAGGAGGATTTGAACCCAGACCTTCTAGCTGTGAGGTTCTAACCACCACACCACCGTGCTGCCCCAGGATGGAGTCCATCTTCCAAAAGATGTTCCTTTGTTGTTTTACAGTGCAGTGCTTACATCCAAGAGTCCAAGGTGTTGACCTGGCCTCCAAACTCCCCAGATCCTTATCTGATCATGAACCTGCAGGATGTGCTAGCAAAACAGATCAGTGTCCCACCCCGTACCACGCAGGACCTAAAAGATCCTCAGTTGAAGTCCTGGTTCCAGACGCCAAGTACACTGAAGAAATCCCACGTCCATGTTCTGAAGAGTTTGTTTTTGTCGCATTGAGAGGAGCATGCATATCATTAGGCACAACATTCACAATGATTGCCTCAAAGTGCTTTATATTGTAAGTTGTTACAACAACCAGACTATCCCCAATGAGCAAGCATTTGGTGACAATGGGAAGCAAGACTTCCTTTTTGAGAAGAAAACCTCATCAGAAGGAATGAAATGAGATGCGCGGTAAAGGAATGCTCAGAGCTTCATGGGAAGTCCTAAAGCAGCCTGAGCTTATAGCAGGCATGTTTCAGGTTCCAACTATATCAAAAATGAATTTCCCTTTGAGATCAATAAAGTTATTCTTATTCCTATTATTAGAGGGGGTCTCTGTCTCTCATTCCTGCTTAGGAAACTTTAGGGACCACAGATAAGCCTGCAGTCTGAGAGTTGGTGTGCTCTATGGGGTAATATGATACTATGAGTTCTATAAAATATACTGAGGACTGATAATTCAAAACTTTATATATTTTATTTTTTAAATTCAATTCTGGATTTAAGGAAGACTTAAAAAAATGCTATATTATTAACATAATTTTCACTTTAATCCAACCATTCAGTGACACATTGTGCCCTATAGATGGGGGCATTGCCATCCTGCAATGGCTTTTGTAGTCACCACTTAAAACACCTGTGCTTTGCTCTGTACTAATATTTTAAACAGCACTCTCCATCATCATCACCAAAGTACCAAATGAGGAAACATCTTTTGGAACAATGGTGTTCGTCCCTGTAGTAGAACTCCAGAGACTTGCCAAATTCCACTGATCTTTCCGGTGGCATGACACATTATTTGGGAACTATACATTGTTTTTTCTCATCTGTAGGTCATGAAGTTGAGCAGAAATAAATTCATAATCCAAAAAATGTGTTTGATTGTGTGAATTTGTCTGCATTTGCAAGTGTTAGCATGCAGCATTGCTTTTCTGTACTTTCATGAACCATACTTACTGGCATCCTTTTAAAAAATATATAAAATGCCTAGAGGGCAGCCTAACAAGTTGCTGCCTCAGTAAACCCAGTGGTAATCAATTCAAGTGCAAATGTGGTCTATATATCCATTTATGTTAGTAAATCTATTTCACTTGAAATATTGTTGGGGAACACATTTTGGCTCAGACGATCCCATTTTCAAGGTGTAGTTTTGGACAATAGTATTGACTTGGATCCTTATCCTGTTATAAAACACCTTCCTCATTGCTCTGAATTGCGCTCTTGTTTCAATCAGCATGAACATACAGCAGCAGTTTGGCAGCATGAAGTGTTAGCACTATGAATTTATTATTCTAAACCTATATGTGTTGCCATCTTTTCATGGCGTCCTCTCTCCAGCACTGTATAATTCTTACCCAAGAGTAATGTTGAGTTTTTTTTTTTTTCCGGCAGTGGCAACCATCCTGTAAAACTGTTTTACGACTTTGTCCATATAAATCAGCACTGGTGGCGATACCTGCTGGCACTGGAGCCGTGAGTTAATTTGGGCAACATCTTCCCAGCAGTGGTAATGGTGATAATAAATGGAGTGTATTAAAAGGCGACGAAAAGCTCCGCATGGCCAATGAGTGATGAGGTGACGGTGAAGGGCAACAATGTGGGTCTTTGCTTGCAAAGGTTCCAGCTGAATTTTCTCTGGGACAACTGATTGATTAAACCTTCAAATCGCTGCATGTGAATATTGTTTTCCTGTCTTGTTTTGTGAAATAACTTGTGGTGGTTTGCGTAGTGTTCAGATTCGATGTGTGCTCTCTCACTGTCTTGGGTGTTACTGCAGGTGGGCAAGTTGCCTTTAGGCATGCTGAATGCACCCAGGCAAATATCATCTTGTCTTCTGACGGTAAATGTTCACCTTTCTTCACCTCGCTTGTTGTCAGCTTTGGGGTAATTACAGGTTGTGTTTAGATTTTGCATATACTCTGTTCCAAGTGCGTATTTGAGCTTCCGATGAGTTTTTTTAAAAAAAAAAGGTTTGTCCTACAGCAAAGTTCGTGAAATGTTTTTGTGTCAAATAGATATTTTTTTTCAGATTGAGTTGGAAAACTGCTCTACGTGTTGTTTTGGCATGTGTGCAGTTACGTTTTTCTAATGAATAGGTTGTAAGTTGTAGCAATTTTGTTCAGGTAATTTATTCCTACAGATAATGAGGTAAAGTGGTGTGTTTGGCTTGTAATGTAAACAGAGTCATGGCATGAATAAGAGAGTATCTTTTAACTGTGTTCAGTATCAGTGGTTGCATTCAGTACACATAATCTGTTGGCTGGAAGCCTATTAAAAAGCAGCAATGACAGAGTGGCTGTGACCAGCTGCGGCATTATGGCAGTGGTTTTCATCTGGGATGCCTCGTGCATAAAAAAGTGACTGATGGACAAGTCAGATTTAGCTACTGGAGGCCATCCAACCCAAGTGAGAGATGAATTAGAGCAGGGAATCACAGCCTCTGTTCCAAGGACAAGGCCAGCTCATATATTTTCCAAACCAGGGTGCCACATTTGGCCTGGATCAGTCAAGTTTCTATGTCCATACTTTAGTTTTCGAGCACACAAATGGTAAGGATTTATTTGGAGAAGGATAGTAGAAGAGCGCAACAGGGGACAAAAAAAGAAAAAAAGAAGCTCAGATAGTGAAATTCTGGGCTGATACTGATGTTTAAATAACAGCTTCGCTGATTCCAGTTCATTTATTTATTATTTTTATTTATTTAGTGTAATCTGCCCTCTCATATGTGCAAAAGTAACGATTAAATCTTCATCTATATTATAGAGAGAATGGTCTCACTCATTCTGGAAATCGGCCTCATATACGGTATTGAAATCTATGCAAATGGGGAGTTTATGTATATGTACATGTTTATGTACATGTACATAAATGTAAATATGTTTATGTTACGTGTTTTAAAGGCATTTACAGCCCACAGATTCTCCAGTGTAAATGTGGTCATTTCTTTCAGTAATGTTCACTGTCTAACTTTTGTCAGGCTTGTGTATTTCTTCATGGGGTGTACGTGCCGGCAAATGTCCCGGCTGCGGTGACTCTATAACAGTGCATATGTTTGTTTTTTGTTAACATTGAAAAGGACTCTCTTCTGCCAGTAACTTGGGCTTATTCAAATTTACACATGCTAATATTTTTATTAGCATGTGTTTTATTAGCCAGTGTGCACAGGGATGTTGTAGAAGTAGATACGGTGTACGTGTACACCAGTGGACACCAACTCTCCTGTTACAAACACACACTGAGTACTTCACTAGTTATGAATAAAAAAACGGAACTCTTTTAAAGCTCTTAGCCTTTTATCACATCACACTGTTTTCAAGATAATTAAATTGTAGTGGGAGCAGGGGGTACATGCAGGCATGCCCACTTTAGTGATCTGTTATAGCTCCACTATCTTCAATACCAGGTAGTGACAGTAGTTCTCGTTGGATTCTGCAGCCTCAGGGTGTAGTGGCGCATGAATGAGTTCTCTCCCTGCAGCACGTTTTGGTTGGAATGGGCCTGTGGTTTGCAGCAGATTTCCAAAGCACAGCAAGAACTGCCGTCGCCACCTGCAGTCTAAGATGGTGGAGTGAGAGTCTGTAGGTCACATTCTGGGGTCACCTGATCACCTGCTCAGCATGCATTCATACAGGTGACAATGTTAAACACTGCACCACCATGCTGACTGTAAGTTGGTGTGTTTGTGATACATAGAAGAGCAAGCAAACCCAGGAAAAAAGCTGTTAATAATGAGGGATACAGGTGCGACTACATCAGGGCTGTTTCATAAATGCAATTTTTTTAAAATCAGGTTCAAATTTGGTCGACAAATTTGAGCAACATGATAAAGACGCAGTCTCCTAATTTCATTTTCACCTTCTACTTAAATTTCCCCATTTGCTGTGACAGGAAACTGGCAAGACCACTCTCTGGGTGTTACATCTGTTTCCCAGGCAGCAGCTCAACAAAACATGGCCTTGCACACCAACATTACCATTCTCACCACTTAGAATTATAGGAGTGAGATAGCAAGAAAAAAGAAAGGGAGAGGGAGGTTGTCAGCTGTCTCAGTGAGACATGCTTTGCTCAAGGCTACATCTCTCCTTTTTTGCCCGCTTGTGTCTCTTCTCCTCCCATTACTCAGCAGCAAGAAGCAAAAAAGAGGTGTGACTGAGTGCTCATCACACCGAAACGCTTTCCCTCCTCTCTCAAAGGAGAAGCAGCTGTCCAGGCACGAACTATAGCAGGTTAAGGTGGAGGCTAATGTTGAAAGCTATCCATGAACAATTAATCAACATGGTACTACAAAGACTAAACAAATGAGGCTTTGGCACCGGTTGTTGTGGAGATTTCCTTTGTGAAGGGAGGGGAGGAAAAACTGTTGAGCATTCAGTGTGGTGAATAATCTACATTTACTGTTTCCTCTGTGGACCACAAGCTGATTAAAACTTATAGCTATAATCTAATCTCCCAAATGTTAATTGGTCGCTGCTCAAACATTCTAAATGCTGTTAAAATATCCAGAAATTGGCCTTCGCTGATTATGTATGCACAAGTTTGTTGCCATGTGGAGTTTTGAGCTCTATGGATCGTGCATCCTTTTAAAAAAAATTAATGGTATGTAGTGTTATATGGCAAGAAAGAAAGTAATGCACCAGAAAAGATGGGAACAAGAGGATTGATTACAAGCTGGCATCCATGAGACCTTTTGAGTTTTGATAACTGTTGTAGTTGTTGTCCTGTTTATCGTGTCTGCACCATAGGCTTTATACAAAGACAGATGAAGCTGCTGTGACCCCATTAGTTTGTGGACTCCAGTTTTTGAAGCCTCGCGTGTTTTTGTTTTCCCATCATATATGAGAGAAACTAAAAAATACAAGAATTTGCTCCAAAATCACCTCTTTTACCTTATAAAACTGTCTATGTAGGGCCAAAACCATTCTTCATAGCAGACTGTAAATGTAGTTTTTATTGATGTAATGTTGGACACTATAGCGTGGGAGTCTATGGGGATTGACTCGCCTTTGGAGCCAACCTCAAGTGGCCATTAGAGGAACTGCAGATTTTGGCTTTGGCTTCATTTTTCAGCCCAAGAGGGTAACTTTGATGTACCGGATAAATATTAGATTCTGCAAAAAATTTTGCAATACTAAGCCGACTATGAAATCACTTCAGATTTCTTATTGTACAGAAAAACATTTGGAAGGTAAGTCAGCGTCTTTCCTGAGTCAAAAGGGGCCTTTGGCGGGGTGACTAAGCACGTAAGTGAGATTGTTCTGCAAAGTGTCTGTATTAGCTGACTTAGAGTAAATTCAACCCCAGTTGTTTAACTTGTTTAACATCACAGTGCTGGTAATTTTCCTTTGAGGGAATGGCCAAAACCTCTTTGGTAGGTGACAGATTTTTTAATATATCGGAAAAAAACCTGTATGCAGGACCTCTCCGGTGGGTTTTTACCCCCCAGATCCTTGCTGTGGCTGTCCTTGTATTCTGTGATGGGCACCACAAATGGCATGACAGGACACTTTGATGCCGTTTCAGCTTGTGGCTGGGCGTCAGGCACAGGTTGGTCTCTACTGGCATTTTTATGATACATCAAAGAGAGGGAGTGCAGGGATTCCCAGATGGCACAGGGGGAAATTACTGCAACAGTTGGAAAAGATGGCTTCTGCAGAAAACTGTGGAAAAAAATCTCGGCCATTCATTTTTTTTTTCTTCCTGTTTCTGTTTCTTCGATTCCTGTTCCATCAGTCAATCTGTGATTTCTATTTTTCTCTGAACTGCCACACTTTTTCATTTAGGAAAATACTGCAGCAAGTCAAGCATAAGTATAAATATTTATAGAGCTGTGCTGATATTGCAGTTTGTGGCCTAAACTAAATATTTAAATTCAATTACACAAAGACAAAAAGAAATCAGAAAGGGCATGCACGTAAGACGCACATGGGCAGAATGTGCCCTGTGGACCAGATCTGGCCTGCAGACCAACTCAGTCTGGCCCCCTGCAGTAACGTGAAAGAATTTTCACAGGACTCTATGCAATCCAGTAGAAAAACTAAGTACACCCTTACTGCTTCCATAGGAATTAAGAGGGTAAGTAGCAGCCAAATGTACTTGATTAACTGATCATCAGCAAGTGTGAGCACCTCTATAATATCAGATGTTTTGTCAGTTTGCTGGTTTAGAGCATTCACTACAATCTTCCCTGGAAATCCATCCAGGAGTGGACGTTCCAGCGTATTCACCCCACTTTCAGACCGTGCAATGGTCAGAGAAATTATTAAAAACTTATTATTATTAATTAATAATAAAACAAAAGACCTGCATCTTGGACTCTATAGGCCTCAATTAGCACGTTAAATGTTAAAGCTCATAACAGTACGATCAGGAGACTGAACAAGTATGACTTGTTTGGAAAGACTGCCAGGAGGGAAACCTCTTCTCTCTAAAAAGAACATGGCAGCACAGCTTAGGTTTACAGAGTTGCATCTGAACAAACCACCAGACTTCTAGAACAATGTCCTTTGGACAGAGGAGGCCAAAGGGGAGATGTTTATGAAACCGAGCATGGCATGTCAACACAAACACTTTGTACCAACTGTCAGCACGGAGGTGGAGGACTGATGATTTGGTCTTGTTTTGCAGCCACAGGACCTGGGCACTTTGCAGTCACTGAGTCGACCTTGAACTCCTCTGAATACCAAAGTATTCTATTCTCATGCCATAGGACAATGATCCCAAGCACAGCAGCAAATCTACAACAGAATGGTTGAAATATCAAGTGGTACCTCAAGAAATCTGTACATAAGCGAATGACTGCAAACCTCACTGAAATGAAGCAAGGTTGTAAGGAAGAGTGGGCCAGAATTCCTCCACAAAGATGTGAGAAATTGATAAAATCACACAGGAAACAATTACTTGGTGGTTCTACAAACTACTGAATCATGGGGTGTACTTAGTTTTTCGCAGGACTGCAGAGACTGTATGTCCTATAAGAAAAAGATGTTTCTCTCCGCTGAGCTAAGAGATCCCCAGCTTGAAGAGATCTCATGCGAGCTCCCTCTCATTTAAATATTTAATCAAAATGTATTTAAGAATGTTGTACTTGTATGACTCATATTTTAGTAGTAAAAAGATGCTTTGACATCCTGCTATATTAGTTTTTTTTGTTTTTCAGTTACAATCTATGACAGAATCTGATAGTGGTTATATATTCCTTGGTGTCTGCATACTTGGAATGTTACAGTAACTCTTGGTTTTTATGTCTGTAAATAAAATGCGTGTAACTACATGAACTATACAAGTACAGTCCTATTTAACCAGTTTAATCACCCATCGACTTCCTCAGCTACATTTCTTTGATGGATCACTAAGCAACAGCGAACAACACAGAGAACAAATTGTAATAACTTAATTGAGACACTTGACTTTTTTGACATACATGTTGAATAGCTTTTCCCACCAGGTGTGTCGTTTTAAGTGGCTGGCTAGTGAAACATAGCACACCCAGGTGGTGTTGCATGCTCGAAAACACAAAGGATTAATGCAGAAGTAATTTCGTCCACCCCCACCTCGTCTGTCATCCTATCCTTTCAGCCTGGGGGCATATTCTTCATTGCGCACATGCTCACACATTCACACACATGACATGGAAACTCTGCTTAGCCTAAAGGCTTTGTGGTTGCCTAGCTGCCCACCTACTCACCTGTTCCCACCCAACTTCACCTGTTTAGATGCTTAAGACCAAAATAGACCTGAAAGTAATTGTATTACCATCAAGAAATGGATGTGTAGTCTCGAGTGGCTGTTCATACTTGTAGAATAGTCCCTGTGGGCGATTCAGTGAGGGTTTGACTGTTTGAAAGTGTCAATAATAATGCCCACTCACTTAGGACACACTTGCAACAGCTAGTTGCGTGGTTAATTAAGTCCCTGGCCTCTATAACAACACTGGGTCCTGCCCAAGCTTGATCAGCTGTATTTCCTATCCACCCTGCCTTCATAGAAACAGGTGAGACATTTTTTGAACGGTGTCTCCTCTAAGGCATTCGTGGTTTTGTGTGTCAGCCCAGAGTTCTTATTTATCTTGAGGGGAAGATGAATACCTGTGTGGATTTCGTGCTTATCCATCTTAAAGTTAATTCAATTAGAAGGCGAAAGCTGCGCAAACAACAGGAGCAGCACTGGTACAGTTGAGGATTATATGGAAAGATAACACAGTTTCAGTGAAGTGCAAAATAAAACTCCCACAGGCCTGGATGATCTCGATTTTCTTACACACCTGCAAAATCCTTGACCCTCACAACAGAGCTTCAGACCACAACTGTGGTAGAGGAAATGGGATATTACCGCATGATCTTGGTAAATATTATACACTGACAATAATCAGTGGTCCATCAGATCACTGAAGAACACAAAGGTCCATTTGAAGATCTACCAATAACAGTGAGGAGAAAAAAAAATGCTATGTTCATGTTATAGATCTGAAGGACTTGCCAAAACCATGTACCAAGGAACTGTCTAGGAAAACTGGCCCAGATAAAAACAATTAAAACAATGCTCCGACAGCACTGAAGAGTGGACAGGAGAGATTAGCCTAGAGTGGGCCATTGTTCTGCTCACTGTCGAAAGTTAAGGTGTCAAGACGGTTAGAACTGCAAATATCCTCATAGTGGTACTAGAGGAATAATCTGGTTCTTTAAAGTCAAAGGGGATTCATCATTTGGGAATCAAGAATGTTTGGACCACATTTTAATCCAAGTATGGAGATGATATTTAGCATGATGGGGGCAATTTTAGTACCAATAGCAGGTTATGGGATCAAACTTAGCACTGTGGATATTGTGTGCCAAATTTCATGCCAATCCACCAAAAGGTGCTGGGATGTTTCACCAAAAAATCTAAAAAACAAAATGACCAAAGACGTCATCATACTGAGACCATGAATGCTTGCCCAAACTTTAGTTGACAACCAGACCCTGCCTTTAGGAAAGAGGAGCTACTTTTTGAGCAAGGCAGGGAATTTAGCTTGTTTCATTCTCCTGCTTAAAGCTTGCTTAATGTTCTTGCGGATCTTGTGTTGCCATTACAATTCTGCACAATTTACACAAAGCACCTTTTTTCTCAGTTTATTTTATTAAACACCCAAAAAGAATAAAAAGGGTTCTCATATAAACCTCAATCGGCATTAGAATCGTTAGCAATTATAAATGGGTGCAAGCAGCCCAGTGCGGTTCTGAGTTAGAGCAGCTCCGTCTAAGTTGGTGCAGTTGGCAGTACTGTGTAAAACCAGGGCTTTGCCAAGCAAAAACAGTCAGACTTGTTTTTTTGTAGAGTCTCTGCCAACATTATCCATCAAAATTAACATCAGCACCAGCCTTTGACTGATTTCTGTCAAATTTAATATCCTGTCTGTGGACCATACATAGTGGACCAAATATGGTGAAATTTAAAAATGGCCAAAAACACCCCCCAAAAAATTAACCTAGAGGTTTGGTTACACCAAATTGTAGATAATGAATCTCTGACTCAGGTTTGATAGGTCTTTAAAGTCTCTTGCCATTTGACTACAGCATTTTTGTCCAAAAATGATACAGAGGGAAGATTTCATAAAAACGGTACCATGTAAATGATTCAACCTGATTCTTTCTGGATGTGTTCCTTTTGCAAATGCCCTTTGTCTGTGTAAATTTGTAGGAGCATACACTTCTCTTCTCAATAATATCAGATTCCAGGTTGAACTGGTCCTGTGCAAAGAATTAGTCATTAATACAAACTCTTAAAGACTTATGAAAGTAAGAGTGCCGCGATGACAGCAATGACTGCACTGTATAAATGTTGGGTATTCATTTTCACAGAGATTATATGAAGGTGCTTTAAAAACATTAACCAAATTTACCTGTTTGACTACGATGATAACTCTGTCAAGCAGTTCAAAAGTAATGGTAGACCCCAGCTGCATGTTTCTTTGCATTTTTTTCCTAGTTGTACCACTACAGCTATTGGGGGTCAATGCTTGTATCATAAATACAATTGGTTGCAGTCACACACAGTCTGAAATCCTGGAATCTTTAAGTTGGTAATGTGAGTCTGTTGTTTATTTCTCAACAAATTAACCCCTATTCTTCTTTTTTTCTCCCTGTGTGTGTGTGTGTGTGTGTGTCTGTCTGTGTGTGTGGTTTGGTTTTTTTTTTGTTTTTTTTCCCTTTCTCAGCTTCTGGAGTATGTTGGCAAAGGAAAGAGTATTATGGATGTGGGTTTGGCCCAGGCCCGACAGCCACTCACCACCCGCTGCCATTACTATGAAGTGGAGATAGTCGATGCCGGGGAGAAGTGCTACATTGCCCTGGGCTTGGCAAGACGGGTGAGCTTTCTAAGAAAAGAACAACTTTGGACAACTTCACACCTACATTCACCTTTTTTGAATTTGGTGTTCAGCATTTGGCCACCACACCCATTTTTCCACATTGTAATATATCAGACTCAATGAATTCAGAGGATGTGGACTGCATGAATAAGTCTCCCACTGGCTTACTCTTGGATTCTATTCGCTTATACTCTTCCTTTCTGGTCCCCATAGTTTGACAAGTGGCTGAGGTAAAAAACATGCTAATGATGGAAAACTTTGACAAAAGCCTGAATTTGGAATTAGGCAGGTAATTACCATGTGCAAAATGTTCCTCAGGCCCTGTCTTGGAAGTGTTGTAATTTTGGCTTAACGGAAGAGCAGCAGCACTCTTGTCCTTTTATAAGTTCTTTCACATACATGCAGATCCCAGTGAACTGAGAGCCTACGGTGAGTGGATAACCTGGTAAAACTGTTTTTAGATTTTGGAGTATAGTTCAGTAGTAAACATGTTGGAACTGTGCCTGTGTAATTGATTTGATTTTTATTCCTGTTAGCTGGCAATTTATCCATTCTTTAATGGCCTGCTTTGGGGTGAGATGAAACACCTTTAAGAGGAAAATGCAATTAGAAAAACTTTAACACTCTCGTTTGAACCCCTATTTCGTTTTCCAAAGTATGCACATGCGGTTCCAATTTCAGTGTTAGCACTGCAACTTTCAGTGCTGGCCTGCTTTAAAGAACAAAATGGGCAGAATATAGTGAAACTGATAGACAAGAGATACTGAAAGAGAAAAATATTTAGGGTCAATATGCAAAGACATTTCAATACACAGCTGCAGAGATGTAAAATAAAAGCAGTAATTGGTGCAAAAGATCTGTTTTGAAGCCTCCTTAGTAAGCTCATAAAGGACAGAATTAAACTTGTGTAAATGTTTTCTTCCTGGTAAATGGACTCTCACAAAGCTTATTTGCTTTACATTTTACTTGATATTATTGCAATGACTCAGGAACTATTTCTTCACCTATGTGGGTTAATGATTTGTGAGTTTTTTCACACCCTGCAAGTGTAGCCTTGAAAGCATAATGGATGTGAAATATTAGTGACTGCCAAGGCCAAGTCCTACAGAGAGCTGCCAACACTGTCTCTCCCAGGGTCAAAACTCTGCTCCTTTTAATAACAAAAATAAAAGATGAAACTTGTACAACATCTTTCAAGGTTTTACGGGGAATTTATATAGAAGAGGGACACAGGCATGCATAGGTCACCTTACTGGATGACGGGAAGATGAAGAACTATACAGATGTATAGAAGGTGAGTGGAAAAAAATAGACTTGCACAGTATGTGTATGCGCACCACTTACAGGTTTCCATTATAGCTGTGTAATTCTTGAAAACTGGAAAATAATTAAAACATGAATTATTTAAGTGGACTAGATTGTGAGAAATGTTGGCAGGATTTCTGCAAGTGCATTGCAAGTCTGCCAGGTCAAAACACAGAGGAATTTTACAATATGAAGATATTTATCAGACGTAAGCTGCAACCATTTATCTAGTTGGTGTATTGTCTCACTATTAAATGTTTTTACAAAAACAGTTTAAAAGGAATAGCATCCAGCATCAACATCTGACATGAGCAAGGACAAGGGGCGGCCAGGAAACTGTGATACTGCACGCTCATACCTTGCCAATCACAAGGTAGGCCTGCCCTAATGCATACCCTGCTTTATCCCCCTTTAAAACTCTAATGGGAATCATAATTTACAAAAGGACCATCATCTTATATTTAGTAAGACTTGAAATTTGTAACCGAGACCATAAACTCATCAGGAAAGTGTTTACAGAGGCCATGGATGAAAGAAGTAGTGTTTTGCCATAGACTTCTATACAATCAGACATCTTTATGAGTTGCCCCCTGCTGGACAGCGTGTAGATTTAAAGGACACATATGTTTTTAAATCCTTCCTTTTCATGCATAAGTAATTCACTTGTGGTCTATATAAAGTAGGACTGCAATTATTTGGTCTGAATTCTTCATTATTGCAGCTCCACAGACCCCACTTTGACCCCTTTTCTGACACCCGTCTCAGAGCAACCTGTTCTGGTGCGGTCTCTTTAAATGTGAATAAGACATTTCACGCCCCGCCCCTCTCCAGTTCGCAGAGCATTCCACTCCACCCCTTCAGCCATTTTTGTAGTTTGATAGCAGCGACGCGATAAGCTACCGGCAGAGAAACTTTTTTATTCACAATATGACTGAAGTAAACAAAGCCTGGGCATAGGAGTTAGCTAACGTCACTGAATCCCAGGACAAAAATGGCAACCACAAAGCCAAATAATGTTATTCAAAGCATGCGGTACAGTTTTATCCTCAAGAAGCTAAAAGCTAGCACACAGCGCTATAACAGCAGAAGGCACAATGCTACTACTATCAAAACAATGGCGAGGACATCATATCAACACACAAAATTCATGTCTATAATAAAGTTTGTTGCCATTTTAGCGTTATTTGGAGCTTGCCGCTTTGCTGTGCCGTGGTTTCTAAAGAGAAAAGGGACTGTGTGTGTGTGTGTGTGGGGGGGGGTGATGTAAGGAATTGTGTGGGTTAATACACCCAACAACCGAACATTTGGCTTACCTAGGTGCAACTTTGGCATAACTAAACTGGACTACAAAATTGCTGCGAGAAAAAAAAAGGCGGATTCACGAGATTGTTTAGCCGGATGTCCATGCCCTTGTTTAGCAGTTCCACGGCAAATACTGTGACGTCAGAGGACAGAAAACGTCACGGGGACTAGAGAAAACTGAACAGCCTGAAAAATATGACCCAAAAAGAATATAAAGATAAACCGGCACAGAATGCATTTAAATTTCCTGCACTGCTACACACTGAAAGTACACAACAAAATGTATTTAAGGGCTAAAAAAGTGGATTTTGCATGATTTTTTATTCACAATATGACTCCCCTTTTTGTATCTATAAGCTATTGTCTGTCTTTGATAATACACACTGTGTAGATGCCTTTGCTTGAAATTACCATTAGGAAAAGGTATTGGATAAACAACTGAATCATGAAGTCAAATTTTAACTCCTTTCTAGTTCTACTATCAAAGGGATAGAGTTTAAAACGGGGATAAAGTGGGGTATGCATTAGGGCAGGCCTACCTTGTGATCAACAAGGTAAGAGCTTGCAGTATCACAGTTTCCTGGCCACCCCTTGCCCTTGCTCATGTCAGATGGTGATGCTGGAGTTCATAACATGACATCACTCACCAATGGGTGACATCACAGTGGCTGCATCTGTATTTTGTTTATCTCCCTTGACTTGCTTATATGCATTCAGATGATGAGATGTTAGCCAATGACCACACTCAACACAGTAAGTAGTCCTGTAGCCACAACACTTCTGACATTACTCAGTGAACGTAACTAATGTGCTGATCTAAGGAGTAACAAAGTGAATGATCTCAAAAATAGCATTTAAGCATCCTCAGATGATGTCAAGAACTGTCTTTCATGTCAGCCAGTGCTGATATGGCGCTAAATACAAATGGCGACATTGTTAGTGGGTACCGCAAGTTCAGGCTCCCCTGGAGAAGACTAGACTGTATTTTATATTTGCTAAATTATTTTATATGTAGGTAGGGACAAACCCAGTCAAATATCTGGTTACACACACATGTTCTACGTTAAACACACACAAACCGCGCTCCCATTGGGTGAGGAAGAGGTTGAGTGGTGATGACTCCAATCCTATTGCTTCTTTTCTGGTCCCTTCACCTTTTTTTGTGCTGCATTACTTTTTTGTATGTTTAATCTGGGTTCTGATATAAAAGCTTTAAGCTTAAGTCCAGGAGAGGTGCCAAAGCAGATTTTCCCTTTTCAAGTTACCGTATCAGCAGCAACCCCAAGAATCCCATATTATCCAGGCTCTTACTTAGTAATCCTCTGACTTTTACTTGAGCACCATGATCTGGTTAGATTTTTAAAATACCTGTGAAACTAATAACATTCCCATCAGCCTCGGTTGCACTCTGTGTTTAATGCTAATTAGCAAAGGTTAGCATGCAAATGTGCTAACAAGCGTCACCCTCCAATGGCTGAAAAAATGAAGCCAACACGGAAGTGCCAAAAACTGCAGTTCCTCAAAGTGAGTTTTACAGATGATGTTTACAGCCTGGTGTTTATGCATGTAAACCTTATTAAGCCTTAAGTTTAGAGAATTTTTATGCTTTTAAAACAAGTTTATAGATCAGTACTCTGCCTGAATGTGTAGAAACTGAAGCACCAGAGCTTTCTGCTGTTTATGCAAATACCAATGTGTATACACAGTTTGTTTTTTGTATGGCAAAACAGTCCCATTTCACTGACGTTGTTTTAATTCTGGCCTGGATTCCAGTGCAGTGATGCAACTACAGGGGAAGTCAAAGACCTTAAAATCAAAGCAGTCCTTTAAAAAAAAAAAAAAAGCGGGGAAGAAAATTTTTGAATCCCCTAAGCCACTGTTGCCAGTTTCCTGACCAAAAGGGGAAGTCTGAAGAATTTGGGCTATGTGATAAGTCTGAATTCTTTGTGTGTAAGGTAAATGCTGTTGTTTTGTGTGTGCCTTAATCTAAGATCTGTTTTGACCCCACTGCCATTCCTAGACCTGTCATGACCCCCTCGCTTTCTCTGTCATTCCTCTGAAGACTGAAGATAAGGATCTTTGTGAATGTACAGCATGCATACCCTTGGTAGCACAGTTGTTTTTCATCCGGTACACACACTGGTTGCTAGGCTGTGGGACAAAGAGATCTAGGATTAATTATGGGGTGGGAGAGCGTAGAGAGTAGATGGCAAGGTGAGGAAGCAAGGTAAAATGTCAGGAGCTAGAAAAATCAAGGGAAAGGGTGGGGGGAGCAGGAAAGCCCTCATGTTTTGAAAAACAAACAGCACCCATCCCCTTAAAATCCTACAAAAAATGATGATAACCCTGCAGGAGTGTAAAAGAAGCTAGGAGAGAAAAATGGCTATGACGGAGGAGTGAACGGAAAGTACTTGACTGAGTATCCATCGGTGTTAGAATAAGACAGATGGTTTTCTCAGCTAACCCCTGACTCCCTTGTATTAAGTCTCGGGTAATGTACATCAGCACAGTCATAAAACTACACACACACACACACACATAGTGACCGAAGCCTACACACAAACAAGAAATAAAACTGTTTCCTCTGTCCTGGTGTGCCCCGGGAACAAGTCCTGGGAACAGCGCTCTTCCTTTTCCTCTTGTGATGCAGCAGTCCTAACCGGTTTTTAGTGCTGCTTCAGGAATCTAGCAGGGTCAAGTTAGGCTAAAACAAAGGACCACTTACTGTGCCAAGGCTCCTGATCATAACCAGTGCAACAACTGTGTAAAGGATGCTACTATATATTTAGTGTTAAACATTCATTTTTTTTATGCAACAATGCCAAAATAACCACTACTTCGAATTTCTAAAACTTGAGTATTTTATGCTTTTATCCTTCTGTCCTTCATCTGTTTTATCATCCATCCGTTTTTCTACTGCTTAATCGGTCTGGCCTGTGAGGGCTACGGTCTAAGCAGAAATGCTCTACTTAGTCACCTCCTCCGGCTCTTCCAATGGGACACCGAGGCATTCCCAAGCAAGCCAAGAGACACAATCTCTCAGCATCTCCTGGGTCTGTCCTGGGGTCCTCCCATTTGGACATGCCTGAAACACCTCACATATGAGGTGTGCAGGAGGTTGCAGGTGGCTCTACACGGAGCCCCTCCTGAATAAATAGGAGCCTCACCACATCTCTAAGGCTGAGCCCAGACACCCTTCGGAGGAAGCTCATTTCCGCTGTTTTTAATCTGCAATCTCATTCTTTCGGTCACTACTCACAGCTTGTGGCCATAGGTGAGGGTTGAAACATAAATCGACAGCTTCACTTTCGCTCTCGACTCTGTCTTTACCACAGCAGATCGGCACATCTTTCAATCTCCTGCTCTACTTTCGTAAACAAGACCCAGAGATACTGGGTAGCAGCTCCTCCATAAATGTGGATTAAACTGAATATCTTCTGGGTTTTGGACAGTACCTAGATGGAAAAAGACTGTTTGAAGGTATTATTCATAGCCCACTGTTTTTAATCCATTATTTACAAATAAATTAATGACTAAATTGAGAAATTAATCGGAACATTCAAAGATAAAGAGAATACATTTTAGTTTGAGCATCATATTCTTTCAGTCTGAATCCTGTACTTTTCTATAAGATCCAGATGTTTTGTTTTGTTTTTTTACTTTTGCAACAAACTCATGTATAATAGTTCTTTGGCCTTTGGAAAGAAGCAGCTGATTGATGAGCAGTGCAGGTTGGCTCTAACTAAAACAGAAAGAGAAATGGAAAATGTCAGAGCATAACTGAACAAGCAAACAAGTTTATCAGAATCCAAAGTTTGAGAAACAGATTGTAAACTCAGCAAATGGTATCCATAAACCCCAAACTGGAACTTGTGTGTGAATATTGCGAACATCAAGGCTTCAATTTTTTGGGTAATTTTCTACAGAGTGGTCTCCATTTCTTAGAGAAAAAATAATTCAATTCAATTTTATTTATATAGCACCAAATCACAACAAACAGTCACCTCAAGGTGCTTTATATTGTAAGGTAAATTATTATCTGTAATTATTATAATTACAGAGAAAACCCAACAGTCAAAACGACCCACTGTGAGCAAGCATTTGGCAACAGTGGGAAGGAAAAACTCCCTTTTAACAGGGAGAAACCTCCGGCAGAACCAGGCTCAGGGAGGGGCAGTCATCTGCTGTGACCGGTTGGGGCTGAGGGGAGAGAGACAGGACAAAAGACACACTGTGGAAGAGAGGCAGAGATTAATAATAACTAATGATTAAATGCAGAGTGGGGTATAAACAGAGTGAAAAGAGATGAATGAAAAGAAACACTCAGTGCATCATGGGAACCCCCCAGCAGCCTAGGGCTATATCAGCATAACTAAGGGAGTGTTCAGGGCCACCTGATCCAGCACTAACTATAAGCTTTGTCAAAAAGCAAAGTTTTAAGGGTGTCTGTCTCCTGAATCTAAGCTGGGAGCTGGTTCCACGGAAGAGGGGCCTGAAGGCTGAAGGCTCTGCCTCCCATTCTACTCTGAAGTATCCCAGGAACCACAAGTAAGCCAGCAGTCTGAGAGCAACTGTCTTTGTTGGGGTGATATGGTACTATAAGGTCTTTAAGTTAAGATGGGACATGATTATTCAAGACCTTGTATGTGAGGAGAAGGATTTTAAATTCTGTTCTAGATTTAACAGGGAGCCAATGAAGAGAAGCTAATATGGGAGAAATCTGCTCTCTCTTTTCTAGTCCCTGTCAGTACTCTAGCTGCAGCATTTTAGATCATCTGAAGGCTTTTCAGGGAGCTTTTAGGACAGCCTGATAATAATGAATTACAATAATAAAGCCTAGATGTAATGTAAATGCATGAATTAGCTTTTCAGCATCACTCTGAGACAGGACATATCTAATTTTAGAAATATTGCACTAATGCATAAAAGCAGTCCTACATATTTGTGCCACTGTGACCAATGCATGTGATGGCTGAATGTAAGCCTTGGTGGATATTCCACTAAAAATCACTAATGATTTATGGTCTGTGTTTCCTTTAATTATGAAATATTTCTGCTTCATTTCATGTTATATGAAATAAAAACATCTTCCTTCCAAAACAGTAACTTTTCTAAGTGACCCTGAACTTTTTAAGCAGTCATCGAGAGCTTTGGTTTTCAAACTTTCTGTCCCCAAGGTACACCCTGTTATCTGTGTAATGATATCAGTGCCAACTTTGATTGTATTGTCAAATGAAGGTGCTTTTGAATATATCTGTAATGTATTTGCTTTGCAATAAGCTCTACTAGCATATAATTCCATCCCCTTATCAGCCACTTTCCCACAATCACACAGAAGTTCCTGCTGCCTCTGGCTTATATCTGGTGTTCTTTTGAAACAGGCAAAGTTTCTCTGAGAAGGGATGTTTTGATTTCCTTGTGCCTCCTTGGCACCATTTTCTGTAGTTTCCAGGAGAATCTGTGAGGAGTCTTTTACCTCTCCCTCCTCACTATCAGTCAGAGGCTTTAATGTATCAATCAGGACATTTAATTTGTGTTTATAGAGTAAAATTTTATTCATTACTTTTTGTGCAGTTACAGTAATGATGATTGCTTTATATAGAATCCTCAGGTACACCAGGACTTGAACCGCAGTTCAGATGATCGTATTACCTGACCAGATATTTCCTTGGAAAATAGCTCTACATTTTGCTCCACATTTCTGTGTAAAATGAATAATACGCTGCCAGATTAAACACCAGCTATGCACCATTTCTGGCACTCTTTCAGTAACAGAGCAAATTTAGCATTTTATCTGATTTCATCTTGCATTTGCACTTACATCCATAAAAAAATGATGGACATGCCCAAACAAATACGCACAGTTAGGCTGTTGTTCTCTTCTCTCGAGTCAGATCATCACCTAATGACAGACAGTTGCTGTTATGTGGGCAGCTAGAGGTTTTAGCCTGATGACATGGGGTTAAACAAACAGACCTGCATTAGTTCCCTACACAGCCTGTGCCCAACCCCTATAGGTGAGGCACGTACAAACAGAAACACAGTACTTTACCTCCCCGCAAACTGTACCTTCTTCACACGCGCACGCAAATGCTCATACATGCACATCTGTGGTAATTCATGGCTTAAGTTATATTTTTAGACAGCTCTGATATGTCAGTGTGATAGCAGCAGTGAGAGATGAGTATCTGCTTCCACACGGTTTTCCTCTCTGCCCGCACCTTCCCGCTCATACTTTTTCAGACTTGTTTACTCTGCCACAGTGTGGAAATGCAGGCTGCTCTGATAGCAGCTGTGGATCTGATATCGCAGGCCTTTGCTCTTCCGTGCTGTGGACGCATCCCGTGTGTTTATTATTCTTTCAAGGAGCTTTCAGTTCTTTGCATTGCTATAGGCAAACAGGGGTAGTGACTGTGTTTCAAAAGTTTGGGGTTTGTGAGAGCAAACCAGCTCTTTGACATGGTTTACTTACTCTAAAATGAATTCAGTCGTCAATAGAGGAGTGTAGGTGCAAATTAGTGGCACTATCACTTAATGAATAAATAAAAATTGCAGCATTGCAGGGTATATGTCTAACGATGGTTTCTAACTCGGAGAACAAAGGCATGTTAGAGGGCAAAAGCTGCAGGAGGATAATAACAAATAGTTTATCAGTTAATACTTTACAAAGTGGAGTAAACAGAAAAGAAAAATCGGATTCTTTTAGGTACACGTGCATTTTTTTTAGTCATATTTTATAATCAACATCCTTTGTCCAATATATCCACTGTCCCTCCTCTGCACATGGCCAAACCATCTCAGCCTTGCCTCTCTATCTTTGTCTCCTAAGTGCTCAACCTGAGCTGTCTCTCTGATGTACTCATTTCTAATCTCGTCCATTCTGCTCACTCGCAACAAAAATCTTAACATCTTCAGCTCTGCCACGTCCAGCTTGGCCTCCTCTCTTTTTGTTTGTGCCGCTGTTTCAAACCCTAGATCATCATCATGGACGATGCCACAGTGACTACATTCATTTATCGTAATGGATGACATTAATTGGGCTTGTTTTGTGTGCACATGTGTTTGTGCAAACTTTGCCAAATGTCAAAGCTTTTTGGTCATAAACCAAAGTGTTGGATAAATTGAAATTCTGACCTAACAAATTATGTTCGGTGAAGTCACCTCAGTTCACAAAGACGATGAATGTCTCCACTGAATGTTTCCTGATAATCCATCCAACAGCTGTTGAAACCTTTTACTCTAAACCATAAATTTTTCTAACCTTTGGGTGGCTCAAGAAAATTTGCCACCAGAGGTCAGAGGTGTCATCCTCTGCAGATAAGGAATGTGTGATTTTTAAAAATCACAAATGAATAAAAAAGTACGGCAGTCCGGCCAATAGTTATTAAATCAGAGTTGGTGTAATCAGTAGGTTGTGGAAGGGACACCATATTTATTTTGGTGGGTGGAACACACTCAGGGCATGTTTTGAATTAGAAATGATGGATGCAACAATTACCACGAAGACATCTATGTAAACAAGCATTTAATCGTTGATCCATTTATCAGACGCAAGTCTGCGGTTTACATTAGAGACTAAATCTACCCCTTTATTTGTTTAGCTGTTCCTAATGTTGCCTTATTTTAGAAATCACTGATCAGGCTCATCAGTCAGGGAGAAAACACCCAGACGTTCCTTTCCTTCTCGGGGAACCCACATGCCAGTCAGCTCGAGGAATCCTCTGGCTTGTGGTTGAGACAAGGGGGAAGAGGAGCAGACTTGGCGGATCAAGGGGTTTCAGGTTTGGAGCAGTAGCTGCATTCCTCCATGTCTCTCTCTTCCTCTGCTGATGTTTCACTCTGCTCTCGCTCTTTCCCCCCCCCTCCATCCATCTCTATTTCCTGTTCCTCCAGGCCCCAATGGGGTTGTCAGATGGGATCATTGATGTTTCCCTGATGTCGTGGCCTCTGTATGCCTGTCCTGGCCAAGCTGTCTGTCTGCAGTGTTCCTGTTGTTCACCTCACATTACTATTATTACTATTAGCACCACACAGGTGCTAATAGTAATAATTTCATCTGGCTTATTTTGCTTTGGGTGATGTATTACCTATTCAGTCTGCATCAGTCATCAGTCAGAGCCTGTTTGGAGAAAAGCACAGTTCCCTTCATAGTGACTTGCTAAAGGCTGATTTGTTTTTCCTTTCTGGACGTCATCCTGGTCGTATTTGGATTTCTTTGACAAGATGAAAATGAAAGGTCTTCTGGTTGCCTTTTGTGTGCTAATACTATCTGAAAAGAAGTGCAGTGGGGAGAGTTTACTTTAGAGAAAGAGAGAGGATGTGAACAAGTAAGCATTTAGAAGATATTGCCCACTGAGAGATGAAAGAGGACCATAATGTCATTGTGGCCTCTTTCTCTTTTCTCTCTTGTTCAGTAGTGTTTCTACAGTAATGGATGTGCAGCCTAGAAAACAGATAAAAATCTTTGGTAATTACCTCTGAGTCATTCTCTGATCTTATCCAGAAGTTGGCCTGATAGTTATTTCTGTTGGCATGGTGAAACCTGGAGAAAGGCACTCACACTGTACATGCAGACAGATGGAAACAGAGAGCGAGAGAGACAACACACCCTCAGCAGACGCTGACAGGTATCCAAAACAGATGATCCTCACACCCATTAGCAAGTTAACATGGATAAAGAATGCATTTCAATCTGCACTGGAAACACTGAAGGCTGGCGTTCTACTTTGCAGAGCTGCCTAGATTTAAATCTGCAACTGTATGTGTGGTGTGCATGCTAACTGCCAGCCTGTTTAGCATAAATGAGTTATAAACTCAAATGTAAAAAGATAGTATTTGCAGCCTATTAAATTGTTTTAACCTTGTTATTATTATTGTTATTTTTCTGTTTTGATGATTGGTGTGAGTGGAGTCGCTGCTTGTAACAGATGCTGGAGCTGGTGAAGCTGTAGCTGAATGTCAGTACAAAACTCCCATTTGACCAAACATATACCAGTTCTGATGAATTGCACATAAAGAATGTATGGAAGCTCTGCATATTGTAGATTCAGATTTAAATCATTTACTAGCTTTAAATCATAGAAAAGATGGATATATCTTCCAGATCTTAAAAGCAAAGCCAAAGCCTTAAGCATGCCTTCTTTCTAATGACCAGCAGGAGGCGGCTCCTCTAGCTTCAGAAAGAAGCCCAGTAGTGTAGAAGTGGGAAAGCAACCCTTGGTTTCACTGCTCTTTGACCTCTGTTTGCTCGTTCTTGTTGAATTATAGTCTCAGTTGTTACTGTGAAGGTTTTTGTTTTTTTTTAAAACAGCATGACATGTATTTTTTTAAATGTGATGCAGCACGCAGAAAGCCAGCCAAAGACACAGACTGATACAAAAGCAGCCAAGCAATCATGCAACTGAGAACAACCAGACTCAATGTTTATCACTGTCTGCAAATATCTCTCGAAACTATCACCAAAAATGTAATTTACTGAGCAGTTTCTGATGCATAATCTGCAAATAAACACTATTTTGCCTCAAATCCTCATCCAGCAAACCTCACAGCTGTGAGTGGGAAACACCCGGTCTACACTGCCACACACGCCTAGTGGTACGACCTGGCCGGTCAGCCAGCAATATTTTGTCCTCTTGGTGATACTGGAGACTTTTCCATCAGTGGCCCGTTGCGATAATGCTGTGTTGATTGTGACTGATCGACGGTTTCTTATAAACCTAGTGGTGTTTTTGTCAGAAGTTATTTGCATCATTACTAAATCACAATACTTTATTACTGCATTACTAAATCACAATAATTCAAAGAATGGACACAGTTCGATGTCTTCGAGTTAAAAATTCACAGAAAATAAACATAAATGAATTTTTCTTTGCTTGTTAATGTAGATGTTTGGAAATTTGAGGAAACAAGAAAAAGTAAAAACTTTTGACTTTAGCCTGTTTTTCGCTGTGTCACAAATTATGATCCCCTATAGTCACATTTACAAGGGAGGTAATCATACCTTATATCGTCTACAGTTCACACTCAAAGCTTAAACAGAAGTTGTAGCATCCTATTTCATAAACACTTAATGTTTGTTTTTTTTAATGACATGTGTTTTTAGTATTTGAGCTGTGAAATGCAAACTGCTGTAAAGTTAGTTTGGAGCTGATACCAAGTAAAAGTTCAGTAAATGTAAACGTGAATTAAGCTAGCATCACTAGAGTCCGGCAGTACTTAAGGCCTTCCCAAGACAGCTGAGACGTGTTAATCTCCCCAGCATGTCTTAGGTCTTCCCCCCGGGTCTCCTTCTGGTTGGAAATACCCAAACACCTCACCTAGCAGGCATCCTAGTCAGGTTCCTAACAACCTCAACCGGCTCCTTTCAATGCTGGCTGATAACAGCTGTACTCAGAGCTCCTTGCGAATGACCAATCTCCTCATCCTATCTCTCAGTCTGAGCACTGACACCCTTTGGAGGAAGCTCATTTCCGCTGCTTGTATCTGTGATCTTATTTTTTTTTTTGGTCGCTACACACAGCTTGTGGCTGTTAGTGAGGATAAGGATGTAGATTGACCGATAAATTAATGGCTCCGCCTTCACGCTCAGCTCTTTCTTTACCACAGCAGACCGATACAGCGGCTGCATCACTGCAGACAGTGCACTAATCCATCTCTCAATCTCCCCCAGATACTTAAACTCCTCCACTTGGGGCAGCAACTCAGTCCCAACATGGAGAAGGCGCTTCATTTGTAGCTGAGAACCATGGCCCTAAGGCTCGGAGGTGCTAATTCTTATCCTAGCCACTTCACACTCGCCTCCAAACCGCCCCAGTGTGAGCTGGACGTCTGCTTGATGAAGTCAAGATTTCTTTTAAGGGACTACATAAAGAGTTCTTTCTTGCCTGAGAATAGGTTAATCTGGGTTGACATGACATCAGCCCATGAGTCTGTTTTAAATTTATTAGTTTGTTTTTCAGACCACTTGATATTCAGAATGGTCTGTTTCATTGGCTTAAATGAAACGCCACCTAACAAAACAATAAAAAATGAAATATCTGTTTCAAGGAGAGGCTGTTTGTGTTATTCATTAGCACCTCTTATCTGTTAATCAGTAAAGCTGTGCGGTGCTGATATCTATTGTGACCCGTGTATCTGTGTTTGTGCAGGACTACCCCAAAAACAGACATCCGGGGTGGAGCCGAGGATCAGTGGCTTACCATGCAGGTGAGATTTTAACTTCATTTCCTCTTATTTCTTATTTTCCATCAGTGCGTTGAAGTTTACAAAAAGAAAGCTGTGTGCGGTTTGTTTTAGTTGTATATTCCTCTCGGTGTGGAATTACCCCTGTAGTCTTTTTTTCAGTGGAATACATGAATTGGGTCTACTTCCACTGAAGCATCTTTTGCTGCCTTTAGATGCCAACATCACAGAGGGCCGACTCGGCTGAAGGTTTAAGGTGCCTAATACAAACAGAGATCAAGGAGGATTGAAGACAGAAAGACTGATAAAACAGATGGTGACAGCATCAGAAAGATAAAAAGGACCAAATCTCAGTTTCTCTTTATCTGTTTTTCTGCGGGAGCTCGGTCAGCTCTATAAGTGATGAACCGAAACCCGAGTTTAGTTAAAGTTGTCTTTATCTTCCTTTGCTCACACACACACACACACACACACACACACACACGTTCAGTCTTGATTGTTTGTGACGACAAGCTCGTGAACATTATCTGTACAGGCATCTGCACAAACCCCCACAGTTCCCATTCCAGGCCTCAGCACCCCTCACTAACAGTGCTAAGAGATTAGCTATCAAACATTTGTGCCATGATGTGGGAATAGAGGCAGCTAGGTAGGTGGTTGTTATTACTTGGTGCAAGCTACTGTGGGTAGCCAACTCTTTATCTGAAAGTCCAATGTCACAGTCAAGATCTTGTTAGTCGTTATCTGACCAAAGCATGTTACGAGCTAGCTGGCTTTTATCTACTTTATTTTGTTCTGAAGCATCCCATTGTTATTTTTTCTCAAAGGGAATTTCTGCTGCTCTTATTCTGAATGATTCACCCTAACAAACTATAAATGTCACTTTCCGTTCATGTTTTTCCACCACAAAAAGTGTAGGATTTTATTTTTAGAGGAATGTTTATATACTTTATTCCATTTGACCTCCAAATAAGCTATCAAAACACATTTTCTTGTTCACTCCGCACATTCCATTTATGTTTTAAGTTAATGTTTATAGCCTCAAATCCCCATATCCCTTTGCAGAGTCCATTTATACTTAGGATTTATTAATAATAATAACAGTTGATGCTATGTGTCCTGCTGGGGTCTATGGATGATGCCTCATTGCTGAGTGACAGACGAGGCCCGTCTTTCACAGAGGCTCACCGTGCCAGTCCCAGAGGTCTTGCGCTGCGGTCTGCCTGGTTTGGCTGCTGTGCATTGGACACCGCAGCAATGTGCACGCCCCAGCAGAGCTCGCATTAATCTTATTTGTTACAGACTAAAATGATATATGTGGTTTTCCACGCTGTGCATATGAGGTTTGCTTTCCATGCTTGGGTTAATGTGTAGACTCTAATCCAGCAATTCAGAATCAACAGTTAGGGCCTCTTCTTCATGTCTCTCCTTGCTCCTCCACGCATCCTTTCACTGAAAGGCTTGGCAATCTCAAGAATTATATGTGGACACTTTTTGAAAGGGTGACAAAAGCAAACTCAATATTTAAAAGAGTACATTGGTGGTTTTCTTCTTTTTTTTTTCTTTTTGTTCGTAAGGTACACTTAACTACTGTTACTAGTCTTTGTCAAATTTGAGACATAAAGCTGCAACTTGTGACCATCACCCTCACGTGCTCTGGTTCTGTCCCTGTGAGAGATCCATCTCTTGCAGCTCAGCAGAGTTTCTCTCCATGTTGTCTTTGGACTGCCTTTCTCCCTCTTCCTGATGGCGACCATCTCGGGGCAGACATTGGTTTGTCCAGATGATGGGAAGACATAGAAGACCTTGATTGCTCTGTGGGACTTCACACTGCTGTTGTAGAGGCTTATGTTGGTGTTCTGTGCGAGCTGCCTATATTTTCAAATGGAGCGGAGCCTTTGCTTTACCTAATATATACTTGATAAAGGCACACCACAGGGTGATCATAAAGTTCAAGGCATACCTGTATTCATATCTGTGCGTTTTGACATGTGCACAGTCCCTTTGATTGTATTGTCAGATGACACTTTTAAACAGTCTGTCTGGACCAAGCATGACACAGAGTGTGTCTCCGTTTCAGATCTAGTGATCTTTTAAAGAGATGTTTGGTTTCCAACACTCCTTTCCCACCGACTTAGTGCTGGTGGCCAAGCCAGAGCCAGTTCCATACATTTCTTTGAAATGTATGGAACTCTTGTCTTTTTCTCAGTCCAGTCCTTGTACTTGACCATTTTCAGAGGAATGAACATTTTCTTTTGGTTTGTTCAGCCACTTAACGCTAACCTGTGAATCATTCAAACATAAAACATGTGTCTGACTCAGTGGGTGAATCAGTCTTGTGTCTACACATAACAGACAACTTAGCAAAAAAATCAAGTTTAAATTGTATCTTCAGACACTATGTTACTGGTAGCCTTTCACAAGAACACATAATTTGCCCAATTTTTTTTACTTTAATCTATGAAAAATGCCAAAGATAAAACCGTTTGACACACATAAAATAGTATTTTTGCATCGACAAGTGATTCCCGAAGAACTATTAGCTGAAAACGAAAGTCAATTATGACTGCAGAAAAGTACCATCAGATTTTGATCCACCATGCAGTACCATCTGGAAAGCATCTGATTGGTTACAGCTTCATTTTCAGCACGACAATCATCCCAAACACACTACCAGTGCAGTAAAAGCATACCTGGATAGAAAAACTCACAATGGAACACCATCAGTCATAGATTGGCCTCCCAAGAGCCCAGACCTCAACATTATTGAAGCAGTGTGGGCTCATCTTGACAGAGAACAGAACAAAAGGCAGCCAACAGCCAAAGAAAGTCCTTCAAGAATCCTGAAGAACTATTCCTGAAGACTACTTAAAGAAATTCTAATCTAGTTACATTCTTAGCATTTTTGTAGATCTCTTGGTCTGATATTGAATTCAGGTTTTTAGTGGGCATGAAGGATGAAAGTCTAACAAAAGGGGTTAGCTGTGAAGTTCCACTGAAGGGCATGTTTCTGCACAGAGGTATGTCTATTATTTTATAGTTGTGTTTTTGTATTAGCCCTTGGTACCTGAACGGGCAAATATCTGCCAAGTTATTCTTGGCAGGTCTTGGCTCCAAATAAACAGTTAAAGCTGATTGTTATACTGTGATCAGTGCTGTTCTTTTGTGCACTGGCAGTGAAGGTGTTTATCATCAGCTATTAAGAAGAAGGTAACAGAGTAGATTGTATGGTTTACAGGAAAATGGGCAAATTGCATAATCACACAGGGTGACATTTGGCCTTTTTTATATAAACTTTCGTAAACAGTCTGACTCCAGCTCAGCTTCTTTGGCCTGATTTATGGCACATGGCACTGAGCATGCAACCAGTGTTGATCAACATCACATTTGATGCGTATTATTGACTTTAGAGGTTGTTATTTTAGTCCAGGTATTTGCACTGTATTTTCCAACCATATCACTGCTCCTTTGTATAGCTTGTATAGTTTGAGAGTTCTTTGGCCAGCGCTGGTGGTATGACGAGTGTTTATATTGGAAGCTTGCCCAGCGTGGACCTCCATCCTTCGTGTTGGCTCCACAAGTTAATGGGCCATGGGGTGCTGTTGGTCCCTATGGGCCCTATCAGGAGTAACGAGCCATCCAACCAGTGAGTGCTCCTCAGCAAGCCCCATTAACCCTAACACACCCCACACACACATGCACACCTCTCCAACAGTGACTCACACGTGCTATGACTCAACACCCGCAGCTAAAGGTTGTCCCCGACCACTGCAGCCGCCATCCATCCGTCTCAGCCACGCCAACCAAGATAATAGGGCTCAGTCTAACTTTGGTGACAGGATCTAATCTGATTCAGCCCCTCAAAAACAATTGTTCAACAGCAACTTGTTACGTAAGGGGGATAATATCACTTTCTTACCTTGGGACAGATTAGATTTGGATGGCATTGTCTGTGTAACACTTACAGGCATAAAGAGTGGCTTGTAAATGCACTTACTGTGGTCTGAATCTAAGCTTTGTCTCTACCACACAAAAATAACTTATTTGTAATAATTAATCTGATATGTATTTACAATATGCAAACAGGCACTTATTCTGCTCTGCCAGATAATTTTATTCTTGGAGCAGTAAAGTAATTAATCACATTTCAAAATAATTCTTATCCTGGACTTTGGTGCAGACTGTCATGCAGAACTCGCACGTAAGCGATGCTTCAACAACAGCAGGTGTGCCTGAAGTGTGGGAGGTATTGTTGCTGGTGCAATCATCATAGCAACTCAATATTCACTAACAAGGCAAGCTAGCCAAGCCTTGATTAGTGCTTGGGCTGGACTAGTTAGCTGCTTGTTAGGAACTTTGTTCATATACAACAGGCTGTTTACTCACAGCAAAGATCAATTTCTCCTACATTTTGATGCAAAACTCCCATATTTTCATAATGTGACTTGATTGGCTGACGGCTGCACAGGTGCCGAAAAATGTAACTTTTCTTAACTTTTGCGAGAAGTGCAAGCCAAGTGCATGACATCATTCCATTCACAGTGAATGAGAGGTGAGAGCGCTCAAGCCTGAAATTCGTATATATAAATGCTGCCTCCTCCTATCTGAAACAAGCCATTTTAGCTCCTGTTCCTTTAAGCCAGCTTTCTTCTCACAAACAGAAGGATTCAACAGAAGGTGGGTGGTGCTTCTGCATCCTTAAGATGACCATATTTGGTCACGGGCCTTCTGTGGGACCATCTCCGATTTACATGGAAGTTTTATGGTCCAAGGTTTGGACGTATGCAGTGCTGTGAAAAAGTTTTAGCCTTGTTCCTTATATATTTTTTCCTCATACATGTTACACTCGTGTTTTAAATCATCGAACAAATTTTATTATAAGACAAAGATAATACAAATAAATACAAAATGCTGTTTTTAAAAGGAGATTACAAAGGGAAAAGGCTATGCAAACTTAACTGGTCCTATGTGAAAAAGTAATATATCCTGAAAAGTATTTGATAGGTGAAGCTTAAATTTTACAACGAACATTATATACTGTATATATCCAAACATTGGACCATAAAATTTTTAGGCAAAATGGGATCACAGAGCTTCAAGAGTAGAAAATACTGTCTGAAAACTGAGCCTTCAGAGTCTTTATGGTTAATATGAGCATCTCTCATTGAAACATTATATATTTGACAGAAAATGAGGAAAAGCAGAATAGTAGCTTGCTCAACTAAACATAGGCAGAAAATGCATTTCATCTTCCAAAGTAAAAATAATATAGTTTTATTTAGCATACTGTCATAAAAAAAACAACGAAAGCAACAACTACTCACATTGCAGAAACTTGATCTGGAGGATTTTTGGTCAGTGGATTATTAAACTTGTTGCCAGTTTTCTGTCAAAGTACTTGAACTAATTAATTGACTGACTCATAGTTTTTAGCTATAAGGGGATTATATTCCTCAGTCTAGCTGCCAACATGTCCGTGCATGAATCTGCATCGCATTTATGCAGCCATGACTAATTTTAACCCACCACATATGATCTGCTTTTGTTTTTCGGTTGTTGTTCTATTTCATGTGTAAAATGTCATAAATATTGAAAAACTATTCCCCCCCCAAAAAATTGTTTTTTCCAACAAAAATCCAGAGATAGTCAAACTGGAAATAATTTTTGAAAAGGTAAGTGCAAAAAATGAAATTGGAATATTAATTTTGATCCATTAATCAGCTCCAAAACCAGCTAATCATTAAACATCATCAGGTAACGCAGTAGATCATGTGATTTACAGGAAAACGGGCAAATTGCATAATCCACTATAAATATCGTATTCATCACTACATGCTGAAGATGGCCTGGTGTTGATGTTGTTCCTACAACATTGTCAACATCAGTGTTGTTCCATGATCGTCACTGGAACTGACTAATCACGCTTTTGTAATGTCATAGCTTTGCCTATTGGGGGGGAAAAGACCGCATGTGGGAGAATTTTGCCTTCAGGGCTTTCTGCCTGAAAGCCACGCCAGAAAGGCTTTTTAATACATGGGTAACATTGTGAAAGAGTCTATTTTAATGCAACCCCATGATCTTTTCCTAAACAAATCCAAGTAGCATTCGTGCTTAAGCCTAACCAAGCAGTTTTTTTCCCCTTTTACCTAAACCTAACCATGCTCATTTGGCAACAGTTTTTTTTTTTTAAATAATAAGTCCAGTAAGTCTAAAAATAATAACTCCACATTTACTTTTGGATTCACATGTGACACCAAACCCAGTCTCATTGGTGAAAGTCCCATATTTGATCCCTTCATACACTACAGCTTTATCTTTATGTGGACTTCATCAAAGTTTGTTTCTTCTGTTTGTTACTTTTTGTTAATTTCTCACCCAAAGTCAGCTGGGAGAGCCAGCATGTCCCATGTTGGGGGTGCTGTGGAGATGATATATAATGCGCCATGTGGAAGTTGCACGCTCACCACCAAAAAATGAAAAGATCTGTATAAATAGTGTTTTTTGTTAAACGTACATTGATTATTTTTGTTTTCCTATATGATTATGATGTTCAAAATAAATCAAATACACCCATAAAAATTATATTTGTCTATGAAAGGAAGCTCAGATCACTTATCTACTCTGAGCAGTCAAAACACTTCTTACTACAAGCGTCTTTTACTAGTTTACACATACAGTCATATAGCTCTTTATTCCTTTATGCCTTTAAGCGCTTTCTGACTATCATTGCACACACTCACACTTCGATGGGTGCATCAGGAGTAATTTGGGGTTCAGTGTCTTGCCCAAGGTCATTTAGGCACGCAGACTTGAGGAACTGGAAATTGAGCCACCAACCTTATGATAAGACGACGACGCGCTCTACTTCCTCAGCCACAACTGCCTAAAATGATCTGAGGAGGAAAACGTTTCCTGACTCGCTCCTCCAAAACACCCCAAAGTGGCTCAATAATATTTCAATCTGGTGACTGTGCAGGCCATGGGAGATGTTGAACTTCACTTTCATGTTCATCAAACCAATCTTTCACCAGTCTTGCTGTGTGTATTGGTGCATTGTCATCCTGATACACGGCACCGCCTTCAGTATACAATGTTTGAACCATTGGATGAACATGGTCCTCCAGAATGGTTCGGTAGTCCTTGGCAGTGACGCGCCCATCTAGCACAAGTATTGGGCCAAGGGAATGCCATGATATGGCAGCCCAAACCATCACTGATCCACCCCCATGCTTCACTCTGGGCATGCAACAGTCTGGGTGGTACGCTTCTTTGGGGCTTCTCCACACCGTAACTCTCCCGGATGTGGGGAAAACAGTAAAGGTGGACTCATCAGAGAACAATACATGTTTCACATTTTCCACAGCCCAAGATTTGTGCTCCTTACACCATTGAAACCGACGTTTGGCATTGGCACGAGTGACCAAAGGTTTGGCTATAGCAGCCCGGCCGTGTATATTGACCCTGTGGAGCTCCCGACGGACAGTTTTGGTGGAAACAGGAGAGTTGAGGTGCACATTTATTTCTGCCGTGATTTGGGCAGCCGTGGTTTTATGTTTTTTGGATACAATCCGGGTTAGCACCCGAACATCCCTTTCAGACAGCTTCCTCTTGCGTCCACAGTTAATCCTGTTGGATGTGGTTGGTCCTTCTTGGTGGTATGCTGACATTACCCTGGATACCGTGGCTCTTGATACATCACAAAGACTTGCTGTCTTGGTCACAGATGCGCCAGCAAGACGTGCACCAACAATTTGTCCTCTTTTGAACTCTGGTATGTCACCCATAATGTCGTGTGCATTGCAATATTTTGAGCAAAACTGTGCTCTTACCCTGCTAATTGAACCTTCACACTCTGCTCTTACTGGTGCAATGTGCAATTAATGAAGATTGGTCACCAGGCTGGTCCAGTTTAGCCATGAAACCTCCCACACTAAAATGACAGGTGTTTTAGTTTCATTGTCCAACCTCTGTATGTTCTTTTGCTCATGATTCACACTTGTTGGCAACAACGATCGGAAATACTACCTCCAGCACCATCACGCTGAGCACTGGAGCTCCCCAGGGCTGTGTGCTCAGTCCACTGCTGTTTACTCTGCTGACTCATGACTGTGCAGCAATGCACAGCTCAAATCACATCATAAAGTTCGCTGATGACACGACTGTGGTAGGTCTCATCAGGAAGAACGATGAGTCAGCATACAGAGAGGAGGTGCAGCGACTAACGGACTGGTGTAGAGTCAACAATCTGTCTCGGAACGTTGACAAAACCAAAGAGATGGTTGTGGACTTTAGAAGGACGAGAGGTGATCACTCACTGCTGACCATTGATGGCTCTACTGTGGAGATCGTCAAGAGCACCAAGTTCCTCGGTGTTCACCTGGCAGATGATCTCACCTGGTCCTACAACACCAGTTCCATCACAAAGAAAGCCCAGCAGCATCTCTACTTTCTAAGGAGACTGAGGAAGGCACATCTTCCATCTCCAATCCTCACTATGTTCTACAGAGGAACCATCGAGAGCATCCTGAGCAGCTGCATCACTGTCTGGTTTGGGAACTGCACTGTGGCTGATCGCAAGTCCCTTCAGCGGATAGTGAGAACAGCTGAGAAGATCATTGGTGTGGTTCTTCCTTCCATAACGGACATTCACACTACACGCTGCACTCGCAAAGCACTCAACATTGTGGGTGATCACACACACCCCTCACACACACACTTCCAACTTCTGCCATCTGGGAAAAGGTATCGAAGCATTCGGACCAGAACATCCAGAACCTGCAACAGCGTTTTCCCACAAGCTATCAGACTTCTCAACAATCTAGTCTGAACTGGACACACACACACATACACACACTTTCAATGACAAAAACGCTCTTCAGTGTTTGTCCCCCCCCACCCGTAATTATTGTCTAAAGTTTCATGTTTGTCTGTATTGTTCGTATTTATTGTGTACTGTCTGGTGCCCTTGCACATGTTCGCACAAGAGCACTTTAATGTTTACTGTTTACTGTTGTGTGTATTGTTCTATGTAGCACCTTGGTCCCGGAGAAATGTTGTTTCGTTTCACTGTGTACTGTGTATATGGTTGAAATGACAAATAAAAACTCTTTAACTTTAACTTTAACTCTAACAAGTTAGCCAAGGTATTTTGACTATCATCATGTTTAAGGCCTGCAATAGACAGGTCACCTGTCCAGGTTGTACTCCACCTTTCACCTCGTGGCCCTGGATTGGATAAGTGGAAGAAAATGGATGGATAGGTATATAACTGTGCAATGATATGGGTGGTAGTTGTAAGACTATTTAATAGCTTTAGAACAACACAATAATACAACACAGTACAAGCTGATACACAACAGTTTGCTCAGGCTGGTTAGCTAAAGACATCATCTTTAGTTTTAATTTTTAGTTTAGTTTTAGTTAGTAATAATGACAATGAGTTAGATTTCTTCCATTACAGTAAGAAAAGGTGCAAAGGTAATGTGCTGTTATAGCATATGCAGTTGTGTGATTTACTCTGTGCTACATGTACCGATACCTGTGAATGACCAAATCACGCACTTCAAAAGCAAATGACACGCATTCACCCGTGTGAAACCAACCAGGAACTGGCAAGATCATCCTAGTGTCTGTCACTAGCTTATCAGTCACTGCCAGCATTATTAAAAAGTCTGTGATCTGGTAGATTGCAATGGGTGCTCGGTGTGGATCCATGTAATCCAACACCTCACCTCACTCACGTCCCTGAGAGGCTTCCACTACCTGGGAGTTATGTGATGCAAACTGCTTTGCAAAGATCTTCTCTTGACATTGAGTGGTCATTATGAGTAAATGCAAAGGACAAAATTTAACTTGCAAGTCTCATTTCTCTGAGGACTTTTGTATATAGTCTCACTAGAAAGAAGGGGCACTTTGGGGGAAGATGCCTTTTGATATTTTGCACCTTTGTGAATACACCATGGAGGTTATTGAATTTCATTTAGCTGTGTGTTTCTTTATGTGTACAGTTAATTAAGGGATTGGACTAAGAGTTGGTCACCATTAAGGGTTGATTGATAACTGACTGTGACTGGCACCCCAGCATTTGCCATCAACCGCCGTAAGATATACATAACTTCACCACTGCAGAGACTCAACAGCCCGTACTAGTTTATTCTGGGGTGGCTCTAACCAGAGATTAAGGAAATATATTGTTCATATATGCATCAACTGGGGCCTCACTGGGAAATGAGCCCAGGATGTATGTCATATCATGTATCATCATCACACGGCATCTGCCATGTGGTTTTTAACACACAGCAGATGCCGTGTGGGCTTATCGCATTTTGCTTGTGATAAACCCACATGGCATCTGCAAATGGAATTTGTAGTACATTTTTAGCAGCATGTGCACGTGCATGTGTGGAAACATGGAAGATCATAAATATTTAGGCTTAATTTTTCGTGTTTTAGGAGTCAGTGAAGTCATTGTTCCCTGGGCAGGGAAGCCCGCTTTTTTCCGGGCAAGCTCTCATGTTACGAGAAAGTTTTTCTCTTCCCAGCTAGTCTCGGTCGTCAGCCAGGCGCTCTTAGCTGCTCAGGAGCCACAGAGCCTAAGCACTCCTCCTGAGGGCCCAGCGCCAAACCCTGAGCCCAGATCCATTTTTCACCCTCTTGCTGTTCCTACTGTAGATATAACACCTGGTGGCGATGACAGTTATTGACAGACCAAATCTATTATCTTGACTTTAAGTTTAACAACATCACCAATGTGCTGCTCCGTTTAGCTTCCTTGGTCAAAACCTCTATGCTAATTTTAAACTGCCCATTTTGAGCCTCCAACCCCACCCCCACTTCCACCCTTTCCACTATAGTCTACCAATATTCAGCCTCTTTTGCCCTACAACACAGTGGATGAAGTGAAAGGCTGCAGCAAGGCCCAGTATAAGATAAATAATGATTATTTTGAACAGTGAATCATCCAAAGCTACTCTGGGTCCAGGAATAAAAACACAGAGCTGGAAATGAGCAGCTGAGGTCCCCTTTGAGGGTAATTAACTCTGTACACCCACCATAAATTAGCTTTGAACTGGTTAAAAGCAAATATATTAAAGGCAAATAAAAGGGATGTGAGTGTCATTAGTTTCAATAACACAAAAATAGGATCCTCTCTGTTCATCAGATCATCATAAAACTTGCAGATCCAGCAGGAAAATTAGACCTCATAACTGATGAAAATTAGAACAGCAGCAAGAGTTACTTCAGAGGTTAGTAAGCACTACCGGATACAAATGAATACCATGGATCCTGCAAATAAAGAAAAAAAAAAACTTTCAGAAGCCTAACAGATACTGCAGTTGTGTGTTATTTAATTATACATCCTTTATTTTTTATCTCCTTCATTGTTTATCTCCCTAAAAGTCCCTTTTTCAAGAGTGACTTGATCATGTTATAACAATGATAAATACAAACAATCACACACATGCAACTGACATACTGTATGAGTGCACACAGAATCCAGATTGTATGCAACCATTTAGGCCCCAATCACACAGGCCTATAGAACAGTCAGCAACCATCTGGCAACTACCAGTTGCTAGGGAAGATATGTACTGCCCAACCTGGTTGTGAGTGGTAGCTTTAGGTTGACGGTTGCCGCAACGTTAAATCTGTCACAATGAGGGTGCTGTACAAAAACCTCCTTGTCATTGCTTTGGTCCATAACAGATTGCCACAGTTGCCTGTAGTTTGCACGGAAGCCGCCGACTCGTCTGCAGACACTCGCCATTTACTCTCCGAGCTGTAGTGAAAGTTGAAAAAGTGTGACGCGAAGCGGAGAACTTTTGCCTTCAAGGTAAGACGAACGTTCTCTGTTTCTGGTTTGCATTGCACTTTTCACATTTTCACTAGTGCTTGGTGAGCCGTTTGCAAATCTTTGAAGACATGTCAGCATCTTCCTTAGTAAATACTGGTGACTGCAGCAACCTGCTAGTGTACAAACCTCCTTGCGACATGCTACAACTGCCAGCAACCACTTGCCACGTGGTTGCAGAACACATTTTTCCTTGAGACTGGTCACTAACTGATCTGTAGGACTGATCAAGAACAAATTAAAAGTTAAAAATAAGTACTGTCTTTTAAAACTGAATTAATGGGCATCCACAAAGTGACTGGCAGTGAAGTGGTGCCCATGGACCAAAGAAAGAGAAGTTTGTCCTGCCTGGTAAAAATAAACTGTGGTTTACATCATGCAGTGAAATTCTCATTTTGCCTGTCTCCTTTCACACAAACAATAATAAAAAAGTTCAATGAAACAAAAATGTAAAATTCAAAATTAAGGCTTAAGTAACAAGTAAGGTGCAAACAATCTCAGTGACATTTGGTGGCTTCAGACAAGGTTAGGTGAAGTCGCCAATGTCAACTTTTTGAGTCAAGAGTTTGAAGTGCTAACCAGTGTGTGCAGATAATACAGCTGATTAACAAACAGGGGGGATGGTAAATACGTAACTATTAAGCAACCAGAGCCTTTATATGTGGACAGGGGCTTCAGTCCTACTCAAAGTAACCAGTCTTGACTCCTGTACTTTTCAGCTCCCGTATTTTTTTTTGCTGCAGACTAATTGAGGAAAAAAGGGCAGCATATTTAAAAGCTGTCTGTGGATAAATAATTGGAAAAAATAGTGAGAGTGATTGATTTTACAGTTTTTTTTAATACATGTATGTCAGGGATAAGGTTGTGTGGAGGAGGGCTCCAACAACACTGTGATCGTCGATGTCTGGGGCTGCTTTTCTTAAACTTTGAGGACACAGAAGATGCTTAAATTCACTGAGTGAATTGTTGCTTTTTTCTTCTTCTTTTTTTTTAACGTAAAAAGACTGCATTTACACTCTGCTGGGATCCGATTACTTTAAAAACCTGAATTCTTCCAAATGGCACCAAGATGTTTCTGCCATAGTCCAAGTTCATTCTGTTTCATTTCAACATGTTTGTCCCTACAGCACATCTGCGTAAAGTTTATGAGTATCCAGATTATGATATCTTGGCATCTTCTGCAGTTATTATTTATTTTTTATGTTTCTTGTGGATGCGCAATACCAAATCTATTAACTGCCAGCAAACTGTGTGTGAGAGTATATAATTTTCTGTAGGAAACATCCCTGCAGCCACAGCCCTTGATGCTCTGCCAGGCTCTTCCTACCTTTCCTCTCCCAGTCAGCTAGCTCCATCCGTGGGCCCCAAACCTGGACTTGCACACTCCAGCTCACCTCCAACGCCAGTCCTTGTCGCTCTCCAAAGCCCTGCTCATCTATTTTTAGCCGTGCTGCGCCTCATGCCGGCGTGGCTCCACTGTTTGCCTAGTGTGTGGTGTTGTGACAAGGGCCCGCATGGGAGCCGTAATGATACAGTGTCTCTGTCTGCCTCCCGGTGCTCAGATAGAGATTGTTTAAACAGTATCCAGAGCCGGGGACGGGTCCCATGACAACTCCATAAATATTTACCAGCAGCAGCCACGCCGCTTCACTTGAGGAAAGCTTGTCTGCAGGCTACCTCTGCAGTGTTTTTCTTTTGCCCCGTTTTTCCATTGTCGCTCGCAGCTGTAGTATGTGTTGTTTTGGTGATTTCCTTTGAATGTTGTTGATGTCTTTTTTTTCCTTTTTTTTTGAGATGAGTGTTTTTTAGTGGCTGTTTTTTCGCCTTTACACGTCATCATCTGACTGGAATGTCAGGATGTCCTGTATGTTAGTGCTACGCTGGATGCACACATATTGGCCTGTGTGGTAAACACATTAAAAGAAAGACTGCGGTCCGGTTCACTCAAGTTCAGCCTTACGTTAATGTTGATTTGTGAAACTGTAGAAGAGCAGAGAGAGGCAGAAGATGAAAATTTTAATCACAATAATTATTTTATTGCCTGCATTGCAAATGTTTCTGCACTAAACACCTACAAATCTAATGCATTTCATCAGTGAACTGCTGCAGAAAGCCTTTCCTTTTTATTTCGCAGGGGTTCAGTCAGCGCGGTTGGGAAGCGTCACACAAAAGTGATTTACAAGTGATTGCAAATTGTGTCTGTGTCCAGTTCCACAATTGAAAGTTGCAGATAAATTTGAGAGCAAGTCCTCGTGCATGCTCATTAGTGGTTGTTTCTTTGGGTTACTTTAACTTGTCAAAATTAGTGTGTGAGGGAAGGAAAAATTATGTTACAAGTTGCAGCTTGCACGTTGCACAGTTGAAGAAACAAGGCCTGAGACACAACCAGTTCCTTTGCTGCTGCTGCTGCTAGTGTCAGTTTTTGCTCAAACTTAAGTGACTGTGCATGATTTATGGTTTTTTAATGAGTTGTGTCTAGGTTTGAGTCATGTTAATTTATTTAAATGTTTAGAGAGTGCTAGAGACTACAGGAAACTGCTGGAAAAACATTGTGTAAGAAATAATTATAGGGGTTATTGTATTGTCGCTGCTGGTTTCACGTCATGCTTTTATAGTTTGTGATAATGATTGTGGTTTTAAAAATTTTCTTAATGTAATTAATCCTGCAGAAATCCTGCACATACACTCACACACAAAAAACCCGTAAATGCATTTATAATAAAATTATTACATGGACAGTTCAGTTTATTTCTCACTCTTCCTTTCTCGTAGATGATGGGAAGATCTTTCATGGCAGTGGGGTTGGAGATGCTTTTGGTCCTCGCTGTTTCAAAGGTGACATCATGGGCTGCGGCATCATGTTCCCACGAGACTACATCCTGGAAGGGGAAGGTGAGAGGAAAACTTCCCAGAGAAACATCCCAAATATACAGCTCTGATTCCAAAAGAGTTGTGTGGGTCATCTAAACTGAATATTTAAATAAATTAAATAATTACTTGGCAGTATTTGTCAAGGTCAAGAATTAAGAAGGTCAGAAGGTGACTGACACACAATCATGCAGCCATCCCAGTCTGAAACATTCATGTTATAGGGACAAATTTGACAAATCTGTTAACGATTTAAAGATTAAAACTAAAAGTATTTCCTGTGTATTTTTTTCATAGTACAAAATATCTTATTTTATTTTATTTGTTCTAAAGTGCAGTTTTAAAATTTTCTTTTAGGTAAATAAAATGTTATTTTACTTCAGTTAGACTTTGCTATTATAACCTGATAGATTTCAGTTGTTCAGCAGTGCAGGGGTCCTTTGTTGTATATTTCATTTCATAATGTTCCAGATGTTTTCATCAGGTGACAGATCTGGACTGCAGGCTCCAGTTTAGCTCCCTGACTCTTGTCATGAGGAGTGGAGTATGTGCAGAATGAGCTTTGGCGCTCTCTTGGTGAAATAAGCAAAGATTTTCTTACAAAGATACTGGATGCCAGCATAACCCGTGTATGTTTTCCAGCATTAACAATGCCTTCACAGATGTGAAGATACCCACGCCACATGTACTATTGCGTCCTCATACCATCACGGGTGCTAAATTTTTAGTTTTGCACTGATAAAAAGCTGCATGGTTGCTCTTTAGCCTGGGGGATGCATCGCCAGTGATTTCCAGACAGATATCAGATACTGATCGGTCACACCACACCGCTGGCAGCATTTCTGGATCTAGTTTGACGTTTTCCCCATAACTTTTCTGGATGCAGCAATGAGCTGTGTTCCTGAGTCCATGCAGTTATTTTCAATACAGAGTCATGCCTGTTTTTAATGTAGCGCAGCTTCAAACGACTAATCACAGTCATTCAGCGTTCGTGTTTGGCAGACAGAAATTCATGTTGATTAACTCAGTCTTTGAATGATAATATGAACTGTGGATGACAAATGTCTGAGATGTGTTATTCATAAATTATTGGGCTGTTTGCCCACACGGTCTCCAGGGTGATGAACTCTCTGCCTTTAGGGGGTGCTCTTTCTATACCCTCTCATGTAGTTGACCTGTTGACAGCTTTTCATTCATGTGTTTCTGCCAGCTATTACTAGAAACACTTCCAGCTTATATAAATAGAAAAGAAAATCAGAATTTCAAAATTTGATATGTTGGCATTATGTACTCCTTTCATTTAAAAACTATTGAATTTTGTTTTTATTTGCAGTTTCCCCAATACTTTTCAAACTGGGCAGTTAAGCATTGTGTTGCACATGAGAAAGAAAAGCATTCAAACTGACAAACAGCCTCAGACAGCAGCTTACGTCGTCTACACTTATCTGCCTTGCTACAGCCCGTTACCTGATTTGATGTTTTATAAGGGAATGATTGTGAATCAACAACTCCAGCCGCAAATGCAGCCTTTTCTTAACCACGCGCTTTTGTGCTTTGTTGTCAGGTGACACAGATGACTGGGATCGACTGGACGTCCGCCCGGGTCACGCCAGTGTCCAGAATGTTCTGTACCTCAACGACGAGGAGAGAGGAAGAGGAGGAGGATGGAGAGGAGGCAGGAGAACAGGAACAGGAGGGCAGGAAGGTCACGGTGAGGAACAGTTTTAAGTTTTAAACACAACACAACTCTGTTTAACTTTTGCTATGCATATGTAAGGTGAGGTATGCATGTTCAGTATCTTCACCAGAAAAGGGGGATTCAGTGTTGCACTCAATGAACCATCAGTCCTCTGCGACACTTATTGTGTGGAACAGATGGAATAGCTCTGTGTTGATGCAGGTGCACCAACACAGAGCTATTTAAGGGTTTGCATTTCAAATAATATGGCTTCCCAGAGGATGCTGCTTCAGTTTTGGTGAGTGACATATTTTACCCAGGTAGGGCCTTTCTATGTTTTCTGTGTAGACTTTGCATGCTCTCTTCTTGCTCTAGTTTCTCCCACTATTGAATAACATTCTAGGTTAATGCTGCCTATGTCAGCCCAGGACACTCTTGCAAAAGAGATTATTAATTGCAAGAGTTTCACTTCCTAGTTAAATAAAGCATTGCACCCATACAGTTTATGAATTAAACTATATAGTCAGCTAGCATTGCTACTGTTAGCTGGTAACTTAGCCCTTGAACCCTCCCATCTAAAATATGGTAACCGCTGGCTCACAAAAAACTAACATGGCATCACTTAAAATGCTAGTTTGTGGAGTTTAAAAGCAATGGGTGCCAACACAGTGGAGTCATTTTTGTGCCCATATTTGAAATGAGAAAATAAGTACTCTAATTTGAGCTGTTTTCAACCTCTGCCAATTTCTCAAGGAATTTTAATCCGCTAGATGTCCCCAACTGTATATTTTAGTTGTTTGGTACTGGGCAAATGCTATACAGTTTTTTTGAAAGAACTATATACACAAATATAAAGTGGCTGCAGCTCCTTAAAAAGTCCTTACTACACATTTAGTAATAAAAGGCCTTAAACAGTATGAAATTGTCTTAAATGTGGTTTGGATTGGCTTTGTTTTTATAGTCATGTCACTGTAAGAATTTAATGCTAGTGCGTGCTAAGGTGGTACTATTTTTTGGACAGTCTCAACATTCAGAAGAAAAAAATATCACAGCCCACAATAGTTACTGAGCACAGGCATCTTTTTCCCTCCCATGTTCTTTAATTTAAAATTTTAAAATCCCCTTTTTTTAAGGCTGATTTTATATGTTTGAAACAAGTTAACAGTAACAATAGGCAAATTACAGTACTGTGCAAAAGTCTTGAGCCACCCCCTCAGTTCATTTTCTTTTGTTAGGAAAATGAAGAATAGGTGCAGCAATATAGTGAAACAGTCTATAAGGTGAAAACAGTGACAACAAGCTTGAAAGTCAATATTTGGTAAGGACACCTTTATTCTTCAGCACAGTCGAACTCTCTGGGGCAGCTTTCTTGTCTTTAAGTAGTCTTCAGGAATAGTTATTCAGGCTTCTTGAAGGACATTCTTTGGATGTTGGCTGCTTTGTTCCGTTCACTGTCAAAATGATCCCACACTGCGTCAGTAATCTGGTCTCTGGGGAAGCCATGACTGATGGTGCTCCACTGAGAGTTTTTCTATCCAGGTGTGGTGTTACTGCACTGACAGTGTGTTTGGGATGATTGTAGTGCTGAAAAATGAAGCCGTAACCAATCAGATGCTTTCCACACGGTATTGCATGGTAGATCAAAATCTGATGGTACTTTTCTGCATTCATAATTCCATCAGTTTTGCCAAGATCTCCAACACTACTGACTGAAATGCAGTCAAACCATGTCAGATCCTCTACCTGGACATGGCTGTAGACAGTCACTGCTATACCGCTCTCGTGACCACCTCTGTACATACTGTGAACGATTTGAACTCTTCACTCCATCAGACCTGCTGCCACTGATTTTCAGTCCAGTTCTTGTGTAATGTGGCACGCCTCAGCCTTTTCTCCCGGTTTCCCTTCCTTAAAAATGGCTTCTGGACAGCCACCCTTCCATTGAGACTATTTCTGGTTTAGAGAACATTAGATGGATCAACTGAGAGGCCAGGTTCATCTCTCAGGTCCCGTGTCAGGTCTTTGTTGGATTTCATTCTATTTCTCAAGAACTGCTCTACATTGTTTTTTCTGGGGCTCCCACTTCTTTTGTCCTCCAGTTTCCTCTGATTTTTTTAAGGACATACTGCACACCCATGCCAAGATGCACCAAGTTTTCAGCTAATAGCTCTTTGGGAATCATTTTATATCTGGCAAACTGTGTTACCTTTGACATTTTTTGTTGATTCAACTAAAGAAATTAGAACAAACTATGTGTTTTTGTGACAGTCTGCTAATAAAGTGCTTAAAAAGATACAATTTAAAACAGGTTTTTGGCTAAGTTGTGTGTTATGTGTAGACACAGCACTAGTTCCTCTAAAAATTGACAGGTTCAAGAACTGGACTGAAAATGAGTGAGAAAGGAGCAAATGTCCAAAGAAAAAGTTTGAAAGACCTGGAGAACTATTGCTCAAGACCACTTTAGAACTTTAAGGGGGGGGGGACAGTTAATGAACAGATTTTAAACAATTATTAATTTTTTTCTTGTTTGCCTTTACCTTACATCCATGTATTTACTTTGAAAGAGTATATTTACCACTTTTTTGTGTCATTTTCTTCTCAAGTTTGGGCTTAAATGTCCTAAAGTGTTCAATTGAACGTGTTTAGACCTGTAGACACCCTTAAATGCAGTAATGGAAGATGACCGTGGGTGCTGGGAGGAGTTTTTAGATCATGAGCTCTGCTGTAAAAGCTTGTTATTGTGTCTGTGATTGCCTGAGCATTCATACTGCTATCCATGATTTATCACAGCTATGATAGTTTCCATTTGCCAGTAAGAACCATAGAAGTCTCAACAAGTATCCAAAGTCAGCATTGTTGCAGTAAGGTCTAAATTAATGTTGATTCAGGGAATTAAGAAGGCAGTATACACCTGTTTGTGTCTAATTTTTCACGTCAACCAGCCACTATGGGCAAGCATCTGAATGTGTAAATGTGAACATTGGGGCGGTGACCATCTTTGCAATAATACATGACCTCTCATGAGCAAGAATGGTGGCTGGAATTCACTTCCCCAATTTCCTTTTGTAAGCGTACAGCCTGAGTCATAAAGATCTACCTTTTGGCAACAGGACGAGAGTCAGTGAGAGCTGCAGCAGATAGTTTGACTCCAGATGGATTACATGAAGAGACAGAATGCTGAGACAGGCCTCAGAAGAGCTGTGACAAACTCTCCAAGATGCTTAGTGAAGAACCTTTCCCCGTATATGCTGAAAAATGTTCATCTGTATTGAAGATAACTTTTGCCACTGCAAATACTGATTTTATTTTTTCTCCACTTACTGCAAATTCTATTAAGTGAATTGGTTTTTGAAAAAAGGCCCCAAGAGCGGTCTACATAGTAAGTGACTAACATTGATGTTGTAACCAGAGACCATGAAAAGTCAGTGAAATTCAGTGACTTGTAGCAAAGACAGCTGAAACAAATGGGAGCGTGTAATGGGCAAGTTTCCAACTTAAAACTTTGAGTGACTCGGGACAGGAAGTGGCCAGTCTGTCCATTGCCTGTTGCCAGACTACCTAATGTCTCTGCCTCCAGTTTCTTTAGTTCCAGCTCGCTCTCTCGCTTCTCCTTCTCTAGCTGGAGACATGGAAGATGCACCATCAGCTTTGCATCCATTTTTGCCAACACTTGGAAAAGATTTAGCAGAGAAATTGTTAAACTGACAAAGTGACACAACGAGCTACACAACCAATGCAAGCCCCGTTTTTAAACCCCACCAAACTTTACCTGAAGCATGTTGGGCTCCCCAGCAGGGAATTTATCCCTGCCCAGGATTATCCCAAAAAGAATAAAAGGCTAAACAACAAGAGAGTGCCTGAAGAAAGAACTCAAAAAGCTCAGCGGGACACTCACCTGACTTAGGTTGGAAGTTGTATACTCCACAGGTAATACCATGTCATTCACCAGTAAACAAAGTATATAATACCATTTCCAGGCCTCCTCTGGATGAGTCACCATTTGTTACATTCCCCTAAGCGTCCAGGGGGTGTGGGGGAAGTAACAAAAAGTCATTGAAAAGTTGAAAAAGGAAACAAGAGGACAAAACTTGCAACAAAATAAAGGTTTTCATTAATAATTAAACTAAAATAGACAAACTGCTACCACCATCAAAAGCAAGAACAACAACAAAAACCAGCCGCTGGCCACTAAACAAAGGAGCAAATCAAGAAGGCTAAATCACCAACACCCTTCTCTCCACCGAGCAGGCGTAAGCAACAGCACACTTGTTCAGGTCACAAACTGCGATGCAAAAAGGCTCTCTGGTGCTGGAGCTATCCTCTCCCTGGCCTTAAGTACTCTGGTCTAATTGCTGAGGAGAATCAGCTGCACAGGAGGGTGGTACCTAAGGCTGGAGTAAGACACCCATGAGGTCAAAATCCCAGTAGGCCCTGCTAGAACCATATCAGTTAGGTTTAGAAACAAGGTTAAAACAACAGCTACCACTGTTTAAAGCACTGTTTTCTTGCTTGCCATGGTGACTTGTCCCTGGTGAATAGTCTTGACATCATACGTGCTTGCAAACACAAAATATACTTTCTATTGAAATACACTATATTATAATGCAAACGCATTTGCTCGTCTGCCTTCACACGCGTATGAAGAATTGAATGCCACATCCCATTCTTCATCCACAGGGTTTAATATGATGTCAGCCCACCCTTTGCAGCTATAACAGCATCAGCTCTTCTGGGAAGGCTTTCCACAAGGTTTAGGAGTGTTTATGGGAATTTTTGACCATTCTTCCAGAAGCGCATTTGTGAGGTCAGACACTGATGTTGGATGAGAAGGCCTGGCTCACAGTCTCTGCTGTAATTCATCCCAAAGGTGTTCTGTTGAGTTGAGATTAGGACTCTGTGCAGGCCAGTCAAGTTCTTCCACACCAAACTGACTCATCCATGTCTTTATGGAGCTGCTTTGTGCACTGGTGCTCAGTCATGTTGGAACAGGAAGGGGCCATCCCCAAACTGTTCCCACAAAGTTGGGAGCATGAAATTGTCCAAAATATCTTGGTATGCTGAAGCATTAAGAGTTCCTTTCACTGGAACTAAGGGGCGTAAGCCCAGCTCCTGAAAACACCCCCACACCATAATCCCCCCTCCACCAAACTTTACACTTTGTACAATGCAGTCAGACAAGTACAGTTCTCCTGGCAACCACCAAACCCAGACTCATCCATCAGATTGCCAGATGGAGAAACATGATTCATCACTTCAGCAAACACATCTCCACTGCTCTAGAGTCCAGTGGCGGTGTACTTTACAACACTTTGCATCGTGCTTGGTGATGTAAGGCTTTGATGCAGCTGCTCCGCCATGGAAACCCATTCCCTGAAGCTCTCTGCACACTGTTCTTGAGCTAATATGAGGGCCACAAAGTTTGGAGGTGTGTAACAGCTGATTCTGCAGAAAGTTGGCAACTTGGTGGCTTCCGAAGTGGAGCATACCAAAAAGGAAAAAGAAAATTGAGAATAACCCCAAATAAATGATCATGATGCTGTTTAAAAAGTCTCCAAACTAGATATTGAGACCATAAAGATATCAAGAAAGTGTTCACCAAACCCATAATTCTAAGGAGATCTAAGGCCATTTTGTCAAAGATTTTTATACATTCAGAATTTTCAATCCAACTCACTCAATTAAACATTAGCTTCGCTTTTCAGACCCTTGGGCTATTTTTTGTCTCTGCATACAACAATGTAATACAGTTTTGGATAATCTAAATTATTTCTCCTCATCACCTCTGCCCTTCACCCTCCTGCTTGTGACCTGATGTCCCATTTTATGTGGGACTGATAGAGAAAATGTCCCACATTTTGATTGGCTCAATTATTAAAAGAAATTGGAAATTATATGGCCCAAAGATGACCAAGAAAAGAGCCTGAAATAAATAGTCACTTTGTTAGGTAAATCTTAGTTTTGCCTTCAGAACTGCCCTTATTATAAATGATGCTGGAAACATTCCCCAGAGATTTTGGTCCATACTGACATGATAGCATCATGCAGTTGATACCACCAGCCCAAATCATCAATACAAGGCAGGCTAGATCCATGCTTTTATGTTGTTTATACCAAAATCTGACCCTACCATCCACATGTCAGCAAAACTCAGGACTCATCATACCAGGCAACATTTCCCCAGTCTTCTATTTTCCAATTTTGGTGTGCCAGTGCAAAACGTAGCTTCAGCTTCCTGTTCTTAGCTGACAGGAGTGGGACCTGGTGTGGTCTCTGCTGCTGTCCATCTGCTTCAAGGTTCAGTGTGTTGCATGTTCAGAGATGCTCTTCTGCATACCTTGGCTGTACTCAGTGGTTGTAATGAGTGATTATTTGATTTACGGTTGCCTTCCTGTCGGCTCGAAGCGGTCTGTCGATTCTCCTCAGACCTCTGGCATCAGCAATCTAGAGAACTACCGCTCACTGGATATTCTCACCTTTTTGGACCGCTCTCTGTAAACCCCGGAGATGGTTGTGAGAAAATCCCAGCAGATCAGCAGATTCCGAAATACTCAGACCAGCCTGTCTGGCTGCAACAAACCTGCCATTTCCTTTGCTATATCAATGCCAAGGTAGAGCATCACTATTGCATGAATGGAAGTCTGTCAAATAATTACGACATGTAATGCATGAATTTTTGTTTCTGGACACGGATTTTTCCTGCTGGTCATGATTTTTTTCCTTGCTAGACTCATTTCCACTGATTTGTGTTCATGGACACAATTGAAGAGTTTCCTCTTTTAAAAAAGGTGGAAAGGTCCACATTTGTATTTGTAGGCAGATTGGCAGTAGCATGAAGCATTTTGACCCACAAGTGTCCACAGTTTGAATCCCGCATACATAGACCTCAACGCAGAAAGGAGTCACGCCACCAGCTGTATAAGGATTACAAAAGGTTTATTACACACATCATGATTATTGTTGTTTAAGTCTATATCAGTGATGTAAAGTGGTGCATGGATGAGATGACAAGTGTGGAGAATGATGTGTGCGCAAAACCAGATCAAGATCACTGCTCAAAATAACCAAAGGGGGGGTGCTGTGGCGGTGAGGTCACAGGCGCGAACGTGGGGCCAAGTCCTCGAAAGGTGTGACTTAAGCTCTGGTCATGGACCAGGTAACACCGTAACACTCAGCATTCGTTACACACCTCACATTTTCCCACCAAAAAGTGCTCTTTTGCCCCTCATTTAATTTGTAGGAATCTGGTCACCCTACCTGTAACCTGAAACTCCCACCTCAGTGCAGCGTCTCGATTTATATTCCGTATTCGTTCCTCTCTCCTCTAAGTGCATATTAGGAATTGAGACATCCTTCAACATGTGATTATAGGGTAATGATGGCACATTGCTGCTTTTCTTGCTGCATTAGCGCCACCTGTTGATCAGTAGAAATGTGACTCAAAAGAGAACCGTTAGAAAACATTCCTGAGGAGAAAAATATCACTCCTCAGCATTCAAAAACTCCTCAAGGTACCTTTAACCTATTTATTTTCTGGCAGCTCTTCACGGAGTGCACTTCGCAGCAGGATCTCGGTCATTATTTTATATTACTTACAACAGCAGAAACCACAGCGACTTGCCTCACAATGATTACTTTCATATTCGTGTGTAACATGGCTCCTATGGGAACCATCGCTCCAGCCTTAATATTGCAACCCACATGTATGCACCATCTCACCACGCCTTGCTGTAATGTGCAGTAGCTCTCTGTACGCTCTAATCATCTAACTTCATGTTCCAACTGTTTTTTTTTTGTTTGTTTTTTACCGTTTTAATTACTGCAGTTCTTGACTCTGTCTTGACTCGTAGCTGCTTGGCTCGCTCGCCTGCACAGTTGTGAAAGCAGAGGGCGAGGGGTCATCGAGCGGGTTTGAGCACTGAAACCCAAGTGGGTGAGAATAGAACAGGCGTAATCCATGGGTCTGTCAATATTTACTCAGCAGGAACCATTAGTCTCAATGCACCGCTCCTTACACTGCGCCGCCACGCCGCTGCTGTTGTTCAGCCTAATGAAGTATGTTTCCCTCACCCTTCATCTCTAATTAAATAGGCTAAGCCGTTCGTTTTCGAGTGGGCGGTACAGTAAATGTTTGATAAGTGACTCAGTCGGATTTTTTTGGAGGTGCACACTCGACAGTACTTTGCTTGTTGTTTTAGTGTGTCGGTATTTGCTCTCAGACTTGGAAAGAAGCTCTCGGTATTAGCATTGAAAAGCTTGTTGATGTTCTTTTGAGAGCAGCTGGATAATGTTTGATCACTTGCTGATTTAGTAGAGGCATGTACTGTAAACACTGACCCCCCCTTCCCTCCCTCAAGAAGGCAGACATTACCCTGTCAACCATTTGTTTAATGATATTTCCTAACTGCACATAATTCCTGTTTACAACTTGCATACTGAGTGCTCTCAAATTTTAGTGTCAGCCATTATGTGAAGACTTTCCTTTCACAACCAATTATTCCAGCACTCCATCAGTAAAAGGCTTGAGTGTGTGTGTGTGTTTTAACTCTCTGATGCCCTGCAGGTGTTTTTCACGAGGAACGGGAAGCTCATGGGCCGGAGAGAGATGGTCGTCCCTCCTGGGGGCCTCTACCCCACCGTGGGGATGCTGAGCAGCGGCGAGAAGGTGAAAGTGGACCTGCATCCCCTCAGCGGATGAGCCTGATGAGGGCCCGGCCTGGGGGGCTTGTGATGCCTTGCCAACAGCTGACCGCGCTGTAGAGCTCACCCACGGTAGCCTAGCATGCTACTAACTTTTGCCAGTATGCATTCACTTCAGCTGCACTCATGCACATTGCTGTCGTCTTCCTTCCCCGACATTTCACGGCTGTCACGGCGGACGGCTGGCCTCATGGCTGTAAAGGAGCAGTGACAGATCCTACGTGTGCTGTGTAGGTTACAGAGTACTCGCTGCAGGAACACACAGCTGCACATCAAAGTCAAAAACTCCAGAGACACATTTAACTGTTAATTCTATGCAATCTGCACTGCTATCACCCTCTCCTCCAACGTCCTCCTGCATGCAGCGTCTCTCTGTAATACTGAGCTGTTAAATCCCTCTCATGAGGTCTGGCACACTTAGTTTATTTCATTTGTCACAACCCCAAGCAAAGCAGAGCGAGGCCAACAGTTGTGCCGAGTCAGAGCTTGTTGGCAGTTTATGTTTCAGGGAATAGACACCCCCCTTCTCCACCTCCTCTCTCTCTTTTGTCTCTCTTTCTCTCTCTTTCCTAACTTCTCCACGTCTTCTCTCTGGGTGAGGGTGCCCTCCTCTGAGCGATCGGAGACCTGCTGTTGCCCCACCTCGCTCGCTGCTCTCCCAGAGCTGGCTGGAAGTCAGCAGTGGATCTGTTTCAATATCTCAGATGTGCATTAGCACTCATTTGTTTTTGTTTTTGTTTTTTTTTTTGGGGGGGGGGGGTCTGGATCACTTCAAGTTCAGTAAACACAACCAAACACAAGACGCTGCCAGTGAGTAGCACAGACGTTTCCTCAGAGTGGATGAAGAGCTTTGTGAGTGTTTTATAGTGAGATTACAAATGAGGAAATAAGAGGGAAAAAAAAGTGTCAGGTATATTTTCTATGAGGAATCTGTGAAATATACTTTTCAGTTTATCTTCTACGTCAGAAGTTCAGGGAACGCGATTTGTTGCACTTATGTGAAACGGAGGCCGTTAAGGGAATACATGCACATACTCTGTGGACAAAACAACAGGAACATCTTCCAGTGAAATGCTGCCTGATGCAACACAACACACTACAGCCATAACAATAACCACAAACTTTAAAAAAAAAACAAAAAAAAACAACCACATAAACACCTCTGAGGGTCAAACCTACTCTTAAAACCTCACACAGAAGCATCAGGCACAGGACGTTTGGATTAGATTGCATCACGCTCGACTGTAATGTGATATTTTTATTCCCTCTGCATGTTTGCCCTCAATATGAAGAATTATTTACTCTCTTCATTTTGACCTCAAAGGTTTCAGTGATATCGTTCTAAACAGTTTCTTTCCCTCTTTGTGATGCAACAGTAACTATGGTGGTGTTCATTTGCTGTGTGTGCGGCCACCATGATGTGTTTGTGTGTCTGCACAGCGAGCAGCACTGCGAGTCTGTGTCACAAAGTTAGATTTCTTTGTGTTTGTGTGACATTTGAAGCTGGTGTGTTTTTAGTCCAGTAGGAAGATCGCGTTTTTGTAACTTCTAATTTTTTGCCCTTCCAGTCGCCGTATAGCGATTTCATTTAGTTCAGTTTTGAATTTCATGGAATTTCATGCGGGTTCTTTCCTGCTCGGAGAAAAAAGAAAAAAGAAAAAAAAAAGAAGCAGCTTGCATCAGTTTTTCAGAGTCGGTCAGAGGGAGAAAAGGTCGCACTTTAGCAATATTTTTCAAGTGATAAAAGGCAGATGTGGTGACAGACCCAGCAGAGCACTCAAGTTAAAAATCCGAGTCGGAGATCACTCCTGGGGGTTTGTTTGTTTGACAGTTTGGTGCAAGTCCAAGAAAATTCACTTTTGCAATCAGTTTCTCCCTCCAGGCTTTTAAAATGTTTGCTTTCTTGTTTGAGCTGCAAAAAGTGTTGTGACAGTCGCACATTAACACTCAGACTTTAGCCGCATTGGTAAACGCCGGTTAAGTCGTACTTTGTGATGCAGACTCGAGCTGAAACGATCCGCGCAGGCGTGATTGTCGAGTTCGTCCTGTCATGTCAGTCGGAGCTGGTTTCCACATGTTTCTAATTTATGGTTAAAGGGAGAAACGTTATCGTTATTCTGCATCAGCTAAATCAAACTGGTTTCCTCTGCATCCTCCCATTACTACATTTGCATCCCTGTAAAATAAACATTCCTCCGCGCCCTCCTAAAAAGGTGCAAACAACAGGTTTCTTTGTCACGTACACAAACGGAAATCATCCATAGCTTCATGCAGACGGTGATGCTAGAAATTTAATACACAGGGTTAACTATTAAATCACATCTGCTGGAGAGTTTGTATTTAGCCGTCACGTGTTTTAGAGCCAGTTGTGTAAAAATGTAAACATGTTTTTTTTCCTCACATGCAGGGGTGGATAGAGACTTAAAGCTAGACAGCGCAAAGATATAAACGAGACGCCGATGTGGGGAACATTAGCCACATCTCCATCCAGGGTTTTGGAGTCACTTATATTGAAGTTTACTCAGTACGACAGTTTACAAATCAAAGTTCTGCAGTTCAACCAAATTAGAGCTAAACGCAGTGAAAGTTTTGTAGCGTCTACAAACGCACTCACCAAGAATTTATTTAAGAAAAAAGAAAAGAAAAAAAGAATTCTTTGCCTTGTTGAATTGCACTATAATGGCCTTGTTCATACATGTTTAAACATCAATAAAAGTTCCAGTAATGTAAGAAAGTGGTGAATTGTTTTGATTTCCACTTCATGGTGTTGTTCCTTAATGGATTCGGTAAGCCAGTGTTAACTGAATATTAATAAGTTATTTATTAGTGGCTAAAAATATAGAGCGTTAGTGTGAATGTGAACGGGGCCCATCCTTCCCAGTGGCGAAATTTACTTTATTACTAAGTATTTCTGCGTTGTGGTGCTTTCTGTAGATGTTTTTTGGACTGCAAATCTTCACTTACTTCAGATTTTAAATATAAATCTACTAATATATTATATGTAATATAGGAAATGCTACCCAGCAGTATGCACATCCCTCCAAAAGTACTGGAACAGTGAGGCCAATCCCTTTTCTTTTTTTTTTTGCTGTAGACTGAAACCATTTGGACTTGATCTTTTTTTCCTCATCTTTTAATGTCAACATCTCTTATTTCCAGGCATTTACATCTGGATCTGATACACAGTTCAGAAGATGGCACCTTTTGTCTGTACCCACCCATTTTTCTTTTGAGCAAATATATCAAAACAAATAAAATAGATTCAAATGAATAAAGACTTAATATTTAGCTGCAAATCCTTCACTTGCAATAACTGCATCAAGCCTGTGACCCACTGACCACTAAAATATTGCATTTTTTTTTTTTTGGTGATGCTTTTCCAGGCTTTCACTGCATGATTTTTTTTATGCCGTCTTTCACCCACAGACAGCTCTCTGGTTTTCATGCTGGCTCCTCTAACTATAAATGCACAGTCTGCACAGGCAAACGCCAAATGTGAATCTGAGTGTGGACATTCAGCGCTGTTTATTGTTTGAATAATCAATATAACGGGACACACCTCTGCAACTAAACACACCGGTCAGTCACATGTTCTAATACTTTAGCACATAAGAAAAATCGATGGGTTCAGACAAAAGGTGCTAATTTCTGAACCGTCTTATCAGATCCAGATGCAAATACCTGGAAATAAAAGCAGAGATGTTGACCCGTGCTGGCCTGTGTGGTCCGATCCAACACCATCCATCCATCACCCACTGAAAGCACCAACAATGCGCCTGTGAGCATTAGAACTAGAGTGCAGAGCAGTGGAAGAAGGTGGCCTGGTCTGATGAATCACGTTTTCTTTTACATCACATGGATGGCTGGTTGTGTGTGCGCGTCACTTACCTGGGGAACACCCGGCTCCAGGATGCTATGGGAAGAAACCAAGCTGGGCCGAGGCAGTGAGATACTTTGGAAAATGCTGCTGGGAAACCTTGGGTTTGCCATCCATGTGGATGTTGCAGACCATCTACACCAGGGCTATTCAAATCCAGGCCTTGAGGGCCGGTGTCCTGTAGGTTTTAGATATGTCCCTGATCCAACACACCTGAATCAAATGGCTAAATTACCTCCTCAGTATGCAGTCAAGTTCTCCAGAGTCCTGCTGATGACTGCTATATTTGACTCAGGTGTGTTGAAGAGACCTCTAAAACCTGCAGGACACCGGCCCTCGAGGCCTGGATTTGAATAGCCCTGATCTACACTATTTCATAGAAGTGGTATTCCCTGATGGCTGCGGCCTCTTTCAGCAGGATAATGCACACCGGCACTAAGCAAAAACAGTTTGAGCAGCACGAGTTTGGAGGCGTTGACTTGGCCACCAAATTCCCCAGATTTCAATCCAGTCAAGCACTTGTGGGATGTGCTGGACAAAAAAAGTCAGATCCACGTCTGACCTCAAAACTTACAGGACTTAAAGGATCTGTTGCTAACATTTTGGTGCAGATACCACAGCACACCTTGTGGGTGTAGTGGAGTCCATGCAGGTCAGGGCAGTTTTAGTGGCAAAAGGGGGACCAACACAGTTATTAGGCAGGTGGTGATGCTAAGCTTGATCAGTGTAAATAGTTAAAATAGCCTCCAGCTGCAACCTTAAAGTGATTTACACTTTAATGAGTCAGTAATTATGGTCCAGTAATATAATGTATAGTCATGTGAAAAAGTTTCCACATGAATCTTATTGTGGAGGAATTTTGACCTCTTTGAAGCCCTTTGGTCATAGATATGCTGCTGTGCTTGGGATCATTGTCGTGTTGCATGATCCAGTATTGGCCCAGCTTTAGCTGTTGGTCCGATTTCCTCACATGGACTTGAGAATACTTCGGTATACAGAGGAGTTCACGGTAGACTCAATGACTGCAAGGTGCCCAGGTCCTGTGGCTGCAAAACAAGCCCAAACCACTGTGCTGACAGCTGCTACGAGCCGTTTGTGCCGACGTGCCACGTTTGGCAAATGTGGCGCTCTGCAATATGTCCAAACATCTCCACTGTGGTCTCGTCTGTCCAAAGGACATTGTTCCAGAAGTCTTGCGGTTTGTTCAGATGCAGCTTTGCAAACCGAAAGCTGTGCTGCCGTGTTCTTTTTAGAGCAAAGATCCTTCCTCCTGGCAAACATGCTTGCAGCTCTTGGATTTTTCTGCAGTTTCTCTGAGCACAGCATGGTCTGACCTTGAGGTCAGTTTGCTGGGAAGGGGAAGACTGGCAGCTGTCTTGAATATTTCCTACTGTAGAACGATGAGACTTCAGATTGTTTGGAAATTGCCTTTACCGTGTAAGATGATTGCTGATCTCTTTCCTCCTTGGCACTGTGTTAACCCACACTTGAATGCTCCAGACCAGCAAACCCCCAAAACTTTGTAGCGGTGATCACACTCGCTGATGATCAGGTGACTGATTAGCAGCACCTGGATGCTACCTACCCTCTTAATTCCTGTGGAAGCAGCAAGGGTGTACTTTTCAGGTACTTTTAAACTTTGGTACCATTAGGCTGCTCCATGAGTAGGATTATGACTCTCACTTAGGAGCATCTATACTTGTTTCACCGCTTCGCAACAGTTCCTCAGTGCAAAGCAATCTTTGGTATGGTGCTACTTCTCCATGTAACCTCAAGGATACACCTGGTGCAGCTATGCTGAAGCAGATCGCTCCCACACAACGTCTGCAGTTCCACCAGACCCGCCGAGGGGCATTTGAGATGCTTCCCAGAATTAGCAATTCAAGCCGCATCACTAAAAACAGCGCTAGGTCTAGTTCTGATAGAAGCCAAGCCAAGCTGCATGGAGAAAATGAGGAAGTCACACGGAGGGGCTGGTCAAATTTCAAAATTAAAAGACCCCCTGCAGACTAAATACATTTGTATGAAAGCACAGGAACATGAGAATCATAACAGACAGTTTTGTAAACTGTATGAATCTCTGCATAAATATTCTGATTTCCTGTGGGCCTCACAGTGCCACCCCCACCCCATTGAAAAACTCCTCTCCGATTGGACCGAGTTCAATACGTTGTACATCGTTTTCCTGTAAAATCAGCTCCTGATTAGGGATAATGGCATTTGTGTAGGTTTAGGATCTTAGAACAGTACGAGGGGAGTTTTCCCTGATGTTCCCGTCAGCCTCTACAGCTCTGATTTGTCTTTCCCACTTCTGGATGCCATTAAAAGGTGAGTCTGAGTTATAACTGGCTAACTGGGATTTTTGTGACATACCTGAATAATATGAAACCAAATAAAACATGAGCCAAACTTTAATGTGAAATAAAAAAAGAAAATAAAAGTACAGCATCACAGTTTTTGAAAACAATCTTAAAGTATGTCAAAAGATCCTCAACAGTTTATTTAAACAGTAGCAGGTCAGGCTATTTGGTCCCCTGGCTTAAAACGTTACAATAATCATGTCCAGTCGTCAAAAATGGAAACAAAGCATCTTTCAGCTCAATGTGTTCATATACAGACGCGTGACAAATTAAAGGAAAAGAAACTGACTTGCAGTGAAGGGATTCTGGTGGCTCCACTTTGCCCCTTTGAAACATTTCCATGTGATCTCTGTCAGGATGACAGTGCCTCCACCTGGAGACAAGGGCTCACAGTGGTTTGAGGGTGAAAATAAAGTGAATAATAAGCTGTGGTCTTTGCAATCACCACACGTCACACCCAAATGCCCACCTATGAGAGATTATGAACCATTGTTTTGGATCATGCCGTCTATATCATGAAAACACTAATTGAGGGATGAATGGTGTTCTCTTGCACCATCAGTCTACCAGAATCAATGCCACGGTGCATTAAAGTGGCACTAGTGGCCCAACACTTTACTAAGACACTTGTGTAGGATTTTCCTTTAATTGTCATCCATCTGTAGGATCAAGAACTCAAAGTCATAGCTGGCTTCTCCAAAAGAAAAACAAAACAAAAAACCCAAAGAGAACAGCCAAACTCTTTTTTTTTTTTTTGTGGCTTGAATTGTCTCAAACTCTTCAATCTCAACTCAGTCTCATAAGACAGCTGTGCAGATGGGCTCTCATTACAGCAGTCTGATGATGAGGCATCCGATGAAAATAAAAATTTATAAAATTTGTGCACAAAAAAACCCCCAAAAACGTCTATTCTGAGTCATAACATTTGTTTTAAAAATATTTATTTAAAAAGGGGAATAATTTTAAATACCTTATGTTTTTTAAAAAATGATGATTATTCCAAATGTCTTAGATGGCTTGAGTCAAAGAGGCACAAATAAAATTCATCTGGACACGGCAGCAACTTTGTATCAGGAAGAGAAGAAGAAACTGTCTAAATAAAAAAAAAAAAGGAGTGGCAGAAGAAGTTCAGTTAGGCTGTCATTGCGTTGGCTGAGAGCAGAGAATTCAGTTTACACGTCCTCTTCCTCCTCCTCTTCCTCCTCGTAGTGTCGGTTTCGTTTAATCATTTCCTCCACTGTCAGATCCTCCTGCTCCCCCTCGCTGTCCCAGAAGCCCACGTCCTGTGATGACCGGCTGGCCTCCACCTCCCCCTCTGGAGAGGAGACGGCAGTCGGCTCAGTTGGGGTCCCCTGAAGTTTCACATCCGGCATCTCTTCCTCCAGCACGCCTCCATCTTCCTCCTCCATCTGCTCCTCCTCTTCAGCTGAGTCTTCCTGCAGCTTCATCTAGCTCCTCCTCTGTGGGGAGATGGTGGTCTGTAGTGTCTTCGCTCTTCATCTCTGCCTCTTGTTCTTCTTCTCCAGAGCTGGTGTGCACGTCCACACAGCTGTCCTCAGTGGGGGTTTGGCTGTCTGACGACTGGCCGCCCTGCTGCAGATCCATGCTGGTAGGTTCAGGACTCAGCTGCAGCTCTTCCGCAGGAGGAGGCGAACTCTGCTTTTTGGCCTCAGGGACGGGAGTGCTGTCGGGTTGAGCTCCCACAGTGAAGGGCATACTTCGCTCTTTCAGGGAGGAGTTCCGGCGCAGAACAGGTGAGCCCCTGGCTTCCTCTGGGGGTGTGGATGGGGAGTCGTCCTCTGGAGGCCACTTGGCTCTGATTGGTTTACCACTGGTGAGAACCTCTGCGGTGGCTGTGGCTCCACTCCGGCTGGGCGTGTCCTCAGGCTCCGTTTTTGGTGGCCAAGAGATCTTCAGCCTGCGGGTCTCTGTGGGTCTGTCAGCCTTCTCTGAGGATCCTTGTCCCAGAGCCTCCATGGTGGCTGTCAGGACGTTGACTTTGGCCAGCGGGAGTCCTCCACACTGGGGCTTTCCAGGTCCGAGGGCGTGGCTGGGCTCTGGATCATTGGCTTGGTCACAGACGGCGACGAGGCCTCGGCACTCTCGTTTTTGCCCTCCCACAGTTCCTTGTGTGGCCGGTGGCCGAAGCCCTCGTCGTAGTTCCCTTGGCCTTGAAGAGCTGGGAGAAGTGCGGCTTGCAGTAGACGCTGTTGTGCAGGGAGGCGTAATTTGCCAAACTACAATGAATAAAAAAAATGAAAGACTGTTTAGATAAGACAAACCTTTATTTGTAAAAGGAAGTGAAAACTAAAATTGTTCTGAGGGATGACATTTTTATCTTACACACAAATACACATCATACACTCACTTTTCAGAGTTTTATGAAGGTTTTTGGATATTTTTTGCTGGATAATGTTATCAAAATATAAACTGTAGAACATATTTGGAGAATGCCTTTGAGTTCTCATTACTGAGAATGACAACAGCTGCGCAGGACCTACCAATACAGTTTAATTCAGGTTAAATTTCTGACCTTTAATTGCTGTCTGAGCCCGAGTTTAGTTTAATATTTTCGACAGATGTCTGTTATTTGTTCCAGAGGCTCAGCTGAAAGGACGAGAAGTTCTGCTCAGAACGGTTCTGCACTTTAAATCCAGTTATGTTTTTAATGCATTTTTATTTTATTTTGAATTACTGAAATAAGGTTTATCATTTAATTATAATTTTCTGTTTGCAAAAAGCACGTCAAACCATTTTCTCTGGATGAATCTCCAGAGCCATGACACAGGGCTCCTCCTTCCTTTTACATTGAGAGTATAAAAATGTATTTTTTGAAGTGATTCTGCAGACGGTGCTTTAAATGCAACAAAATCCTCGATAAAACGCTCGCCTGGGTGTACCGTCTGCGACACGATCGTGACATCTGCAGCGCCCTCACCTGAGTTTGGTGTTGCAGTATGAGCAGCGGAAGCAGGAGCTGTGGTAAATGCTCTGGTTGGCCACGAACCTCTCCAGAGGATAAACCGTCTTCAGGCACGTCACGCAGGTCTCCCTCACCGGCAGGCGAAGCTCTGCGCACACAAACAAATGATTTCAGTCATGTATGCACTGTTTAAATGGCTGATGATCACATTAAATGTGGCCAAAGATACACTAGCGAGTCCAAGAGTAAAAATGAAGAGTTGGAAATGTGTGTAAGGAGTGCACCGTGGCAGGTGTAAAGGTTTCCTGTGAGGACTCACCCTGGGAGTCTTGGACTGATTTGAGTCTTTCTGATTGGAGGATGTGGGGGTGCCCGGTTCAGAGCCTGCGCGAGCACAGAATAAAAACGAGAAACAGTAGTGATGCAGAATGAACACTAGAGGGAGCCAAATCCATATTTGACACAGCTTTTCCACACAGAGGGAGGTGCTCAGGATTACACACCAAAGCCAAGGACGGACATTAAGACGAACACAGTTAATACTGAATACACCACATACAAGAGGTTTTTTATCCTGACTTATTGGAAGATATGGAGGGTAACTTACCGTTGGTCTCTGAGGTAAAAACCCTCCTGGTGTTCGGATCAGACTCTGGACTCTGAAACGAGAAGATGTGAAGAAAATGCCATCACAAATGAGCAGAAACTGAGGCACTCAAACACTTTATAGCATGAAGATGTTTCATTAAATTCTCACCGTGTCCAGAGTACACGGAGGGACGTTCTCCTTCTGCTTCCCACTGAAACCGTCCAGCTGATCGTCCTGAGACAAAAAAAAAAAAAAAAAAGAGACCAGATGGGAGGTTAACAACAAAATGTAAACATCCAGCATCTGACCCGTTCAGATGGATCTCTGCAGCCTTCAGTTTGCAGTGGAGACCGCAGAGGAATTCAAGCTTAAAGACTTCAGTTTTTAGGGCCTATCAAAGAATTTTCCAAATTTGATTGTGAGGGGGGAAAAGCTCAGCGGGTGGCTGCTGTTACACCTAGCAGTCACGAGAGATTTAACAGAGCACCCACGACACTGCATACCGTAATCTTGAGTCTGGAATCGCTTGCAGTCGTGTAGCTGCAAGCCAAAGGAAAAGGTATGCACACCATTTGGCTCCAAGTAATAATTTAGTCTAAACATTTATACAAAAAAACCCCACAAAAAAACAAACAATGTTTTTGGTCTGTATTAGAAATAGGGGGCAGGTAACAAGCACCAAAAGACGCCAACCACAACTCCCATGAGTGACTACATGGACATGTTATCATGCAAACAACATGTGATCACACCTTTTATTTTAAATTTCTTACATTAGCTAAATTAACAGTTTGTGTCCAAAAAAGAAAAAAAAAAACAAATACAAAATTCCCAAATGCTTGGCCCGTTTAGGCCTGGAATAATTCAACATCCGTGTGGTGGTGATGGCACAGAGTTCACAACCCGGCTCGGCTCCACAGAGACTGATTTACACTCCGTTTGGAAATACTTTGGCCTTTTGTCAGCAGATGAGTACGATTCTGTAATCTTGACTGTGCTGTCTAAATAATAAATAGGCTCGTGTTTCAAGCTTCATGCACCAAAGGTCATGAATGAGTCATTTCCTGTTTCATGTTGAAGATGATAGCTGATCCATGTTCTTCACGGCGGGGCTCGCTGACGCCAGTGAATGATCCATTAACCTAATTATTTTGTAACGTGCAAGTATGTCGATCATGTTTATGCTGAAATAACGCACCTATACAAGTTCAGTTCAGTCTCTGGTTATGTTCCTTTGTCCTCTCGTATCATTTGATATTCAGCTGGTTCTAAAACATTTTTTGCACATCACTGACCATCTCAGGGGTCTCCCCACCTTCATTTCCTGTTTTCTCATTTGTTGAGTTTCTAAGCATAAAGAAAAAGAAAGAAAAAAAAACACACTCACATGGACTGAAGTGGGAGGGACTTCCTGTTTGGAGATGGCCGCTTGATAGAGGGCCATCCTATCACGGAGAGGTGTGGACTCTGCAAGGGTTCCATCTGTCAAAAGACAACATTCAGAAGTCATTGTCTCAAAGATTTCAGTCATTTTCTCTCCTCTTCAGTGTGCACACCATGGCTGAATGGCACTCCTTGCTTGCTGTATCCTGCGCACACACCACTTGTTTTTTTCCCCTAGTTCATTAATTGTTGGGAATGTCCTGTCAAATTCTGAGTTCAGGATTCATGTTTTCCAACCGTCCCGGTTCAAGAGCGAATGCAGAGCCGTTTGATCATGCAGGCTGAGGATGGGAGCACGGGGTCAGGAGCTGTGTGCGGCGTGGAGGGAAACAGTGGGTTTGTCTCTTCCTGTGCTCCCTGAAGCAGTGGGCTGATCACAGGGCTTACACAGCAGCCTGTGTCGTCACTTCTTAGCCTTTTTCACTTCTGGGAAGGATGCAATCCATCCAGAGGAAGGCAGGAAGGCACTCAAAATGCTCTTTGTGAACAATACTGGGCTCAACAAAAAAAAAAAATCCCAAAGACTGTAAATCTGACACCGTTAAAGAGGACGAGTTTACCTTTGACATAACAGATGTCTTTCCATTTGTTTTTCCATCGTCAATATTTTTGTTAAGTGGTTAAAATGACCGCATAAATCCACGAGAGAGGCCTGTTGTGATGACAAGCCTACAGCTATGTTGCTGTTTTTGGTTTTCTTTCAGAGAAAAAGCTCTTTAAAAAGTCACACAGCTGCAGAACAACAACATGAGCCACGGTTGCAGCTGAGTCTGGTGGAGACTAAAAACCGAGCTAAAAGAGGCTGAATATCTTCATCAGCTGTCCATGGACAGGACATGGAAAACAAGTGGAATTATTATGCACACTTCCAAATCCAGAGTAGCTCTGCATGATCCACAGTTCAAATAAGGCAGACTGATCTTACTACTGCAGCCCTTCAGTTCATCCTCGTTCTGATTCCAGAGGTTTAAAGCCAAGCATCCTTTAAGTCAAACAGCATCATGCTTTAGATTTAAGTAAAAATATTAATCTCTGTAAACAGATTCCAGCATGTGGATATGCAGAATCTGCAGTGAAAGGGAGTTTTGGTACAGGAAGCCTTCTCGTTTCTGTTTTGATCAAAACTACTCCGTCTACAATTGTTTGTGCAGAGGAAAACAGAAGGACTGCATTTGTCAAAAACACAGCAGATACCCAGTGGTTACTGACTATAATGCAGTTTAAAGATCTGCAAACAGTGCACCAAACAAGAAGCCTTGAAGCAGATTTCTGCTGGCTACAATGTCACCAAATTAAAAAATAAAAAGGCAGACTAGCTGTTGCTCCATCAGGACACTTCAGCAGATAGAAACCCAACATCTACTTTAGTGCTGATGTTACTCAGCTACAGGTAAATATCATTAAAACTATAATGATCATCTCGCAAAGTTGATCAGTTTGTCAGCAAAGGGTCACATTGGATCATTTCCTTGGAAACCAGCATTGATCTAATATGTGTATTTATAATTATTATTTATTTATAATGCAGCTGGATGCAAGATTGCTAAGAAAACAAATCATGAACCAAAACAAGGACACACTCCAGTAACGCTGAGGTGGACTGCAGAGTCAGCAGCAACTTTCACTTTACACACACACACACACACACACACATTACCTTTGCTGAGGAGCTGATGTCACGGTTGAGTTTTTCCAACAAACTTCTTTTTTAAAAGGAGTCTTTACTATAAAATTTGACCTTTTACATCACTCACACACACACACAGGGACTCAATTTGGGGTTTTAAAAAAAAAAGTAGTAGTAATCCCAGGAGTTTCACTTCCTGTTTAAAATTAAAATAAACCTTTAGCCAATGAAATCACTTTGAGTGCTCCACAAGATTCCTACGGGGTGTGGAGGGAACGTTCAGACTTGGCAGAGGTCCACAGTGTCGTCCGGCCGTCATTTCATCCACTGATGGCAGCTTTTAAAGATGAAACCATTCACCCCACAGACATTAAACAGATATATTACAGAAGGTTTCCACTCTGGCAGTAATAAAACTCTGCTGGTTACATTTTGGCATTTTAAGTCTTGACCACATCTAAAAGAGAAATGTGAGGCTCGCTGGTGTATATATATAATAAACTTATAAAAAGAAATGTCCAACACTATTAAGCTTCATTATTCATCAGCCTGGATTTGTTGCATGTTGTTGACCATCTCTCTTCATTTTCCCCATTAAAGAAACTGCCCACTAAAAACACATCAAAAACAAGTGTGTACCTCCTACTAGCTGCTCCATGCTGCCCGTGTTTCCTCTGCCCGTCTGCTCTCTGGATGCCTGCAATACACACACAAAAAAAAGAAAAAAAAAGACAAATGTAGAAAACAAACTGACATAAGGAAACAAACTAAGAACACACACAGCCATTTGATGCTCAAACGTTCGCTCCGTTAGAGCAAACAGGCGGGAAGCTGTACACGGATCATCAGAGAGATCAGAGAGAGGAAATGCAAAGGTAAGAGAAAATCACAGAGGTCAAGAGCGGCGCGAGTGTTTGTGCAGTCCAAACCACTTTAATCCCCTTATGAGCTCAGTGTCTGAGACGGACACCCCATCTGTCCTCAGCCAGCAGCCAGAAAACAAACCGATCACCCCTCTGCTGTGGGTCAGAAAAGACCACCAATTTATCACAAAGGAATATCTGCTGGGAATGTGGGGAACTCCCAGTTCAACCTCGCCTCTGCCTTCAAGGCACAAAATCGTCCGTCTCCCGTCACTGAGGTAAAGATTACACAACAGGTCGAACAGTGACGCGGCACATTTAACCTTCAGGCAGCAGGAGCCACGAGGAGGAGTCCCGACAGGCTCAGAGCGTCTGCAGGTTTCAGCAAGCCGAGCTCAGAGAGATTTCACCACGTAAAGCTGAGGCAGAGCGTCTTACATAACGGAAAAGAGGTGGATGAACGTGTGTTTCAGACGAGTTAAAGATCATCTGTGTAACTTGCGCTGCCCCTCAATTTCATCCTCTCAAACAAAAACATCTCTCACTTTCACATATTTGAATAAAATAATAGATAACGGATAAACCCCTAATGAGTGTTATCTGTGCATATTTCACAGGGTTGCACATATTTTGTGGAAAAGGGCAAAACATCAGTTTTAGAGGCACAGCAAAGAGCTCAGTCATTCAGAAGCTGCTACTCCTCCACACTGTCTCAGGTGGTGTGGAGATCTGATTAAGGATGTTTTCTGGATGCCTCCTAGGTGAGGCATTTTGGGCATGTCCAACATGCATGCATGCTTTACAAAATAAATAATTATGTCTTGGCTGGCTTGGGAACACAACGGTGCCCCCCTGGAAGAGGGGAATTACTGGCCAAATACTTCATTGTATGTCACGAAAACAAAGCTACCTTCTTCAGCTGGGAAAAATAAATAAATAATGGTGAGCGGTAACCAAAAGAGTCAAGTTGGAGGCTGTAAACCAAAAATAAAAATTACCTGGAAAACTGCAAATTCAGATAATTAAAGTACACACATGACTCTTTAATACAAAAATAAAGATTAAAACAGCTTAAAGAAGCAGGATTTCCAAATGCTGCACCTCTGGGCTTAACCTCTGCCCCTTTAAAAACAAAAAAAATTGAGCAGTGAGAAGCAGATCATCACAGATGATGTCATCCGAGAGTGGGTAAGAGGCAAATCTGAGAGTCTGAGTCAGGAGTGAGTTCAATAATTAATAATCCACATTAGGGTTAAGAAAGAGCTGAATCATCAGCTGTGAACGGGAAAAGACACCAACACTCTGCCGTAAGGAGGATGTCAAGAGCAGAAACAAATCGCAACAAAGGAAACCGTCATCTTTAAAAGAATGGATCTATTCCCCAGGGTGGATCATCTTCCACAGGCCGGAGGGGCAGCTTTTTGTGGAGGGTGGGGGTGGGGGTCCGAGACTGGTCTGTATGCATGTGTCTGTACACGAGGGGGTGAGCAGGATGTAAACAAGCATACGAAGCCAGGTTGCGGCTCAGAAGGGCTGGATCAGTGGGCCAGACAAAGAATCTGGTGCTAATCCTGATGCTATTAAAGCTCCCATAGAGACAGACAGACTGAGTGGGCTGCAGTTCCCCTCATGACCCCACCTCACACACACAGAGTCTACCAAAGACAATAAGTACCAAAACAAAGAGCAGGAAGGCACCTACAGCATCAGTTTAAAGGTGTTGATATATCCAGTTCAAGCCATACAATAGCGCTGTTTTCAGAGTGAGCTGGCAGTTGAAAGGAGCCACTGATAAAGTCCATAAAGTGGCCTCTGTGAAGCCATTTATATTACAGGCCAGCTGTCTAAAAAGGCCCCTTTGAGGACTGCTGTGAAAACATCCTCATCCAACCGAGAAGTCAATGAAATAATAAGCAGGGAAAGTAAAAGTGGAGACTGTCTCAGAGCCAAACAAAGAAAGCCACAAGCATCATGTGTCATAGCTACCTCTCGTGAAGACAAATGGAGGGGGAGAAAAAAGCCACAGAGGATGAAGAGTCAGCTGAGAGACCGAGAGGAAGACAGTTCTGACAGTTTGATCGTGTGTCTGAATCCAGCACCAGCAGGACCTGCAGCTCCGGAGCAGAGAGGCACAGACTGTGGCTTCTGGCGGGGAGAAGTGGGGTAGGACCCTCTGGAGATGGCTTTAGGGGAGGAGGAGGAGGAGGAGGGAAGGAAGGAAGACAGAGTGGGTGGGAATAGGCGAGGCGACAGGGAGCAGGTGTTCCTGGGGGGGGGGCTGCTTAAAGAGGGGTGCGGTCGGATGAAGGTAGGGATGACGACAGGAGGGGAGTCAAAGTGTGCCATGGATTTACAAATGGCCCTTTTTTCCCCCTCCCTCTCTCTCTCTCTTTTTTTTTTTTTTTAGAATGTGTCACGGCCCCCCAGCCTCAGAATAAAGCAGCAGGCCTGCAGAGAGGAACGATCTGGGGCAGGAGGGAGGTGGAGGAGCAGCAGCTGGTGACTCGGGGAGGATATGGAGGCTGGGGCTGAGCTGAGCTGGGCTGTGTGGGAGGGAGGAGGGGCGAGGGTCAATTAATTTCAGAGTGCCTCATGACAGCTGAGAGCGGGGAGTGGATGGAGAGAGAGATAAGGGCTGGAAGAGAGAATAAATGCAGGCTAACGTTTAGCTCAAAGCACCAGAGAGTCCAACACGAGCACGCTCACAGTGACGACACCAACGCGCTTCATACGTGCTACAAATGAGGCTTTAAAAAAAAAAAAAAAAAGAAACTTTTCTATAAGCCAACCTACCTAAATATCCCCCAAATTACAGCCATTCAATGTCAATTCGGTTAATAAAGAAAGTAAAAGATGGGACGGAGCCACCATGATGTCACATTTTTAAATTAAATCTGTCAATGTTTCGATCCCAAACTAATGACCGAGCCCATAAAATCACCAGGAAAATATTTACAGAGTTCAGGACCTAAAGGAAATAATAGCTTCACTGTCAGATCCTGAAGCTACATCCATCCGTTACACCATCTATGACTTAATGACTTTTTGCAACCACAGTTGGACAAACACATCGGTTCCCAATGACCGGCCGAGTTTTGTGACTTTAGCCATTTTATTTGGCCAATTTGGTGCTTTTCCTCCTTCGGCTTGTACAGTAGAGCCACGCGTCTCCTTCCTTTCCTTTGCGTCGAGTTGAAGTTGGATTTCATGTTTCATGGAGGGGTGACAGAGGCAGTAATTTTTTAGATTCTTTACATGCTTCAGTTGTAGTAAAGCACCTTTAAGGTGTTACAGCACCACCCGCCTGTTCGACACGAGGCATAAACCAACCAGCAGCAGAGAATTTCCAGCTAAAGTCAGCATGCATTAACAGAATGGTAGGACGTGCATCAGGCGTCAGGCTCATTAACTGGTACTCATTGTGCGTACTCAGTTGAGCACTTAAAGCATCTCCTGCTACTAGCCGCACACACTTAGCTTCGCTTAAGTGTCCTAACACGCGCACATACTCGCACACTGATTGAGGCAACAGGGGCAACTCTGTGTTCAGCGTTGAAGATTACATTAGAATTTCACCTCCTTGATTCCCATTGGAGCTTTTGCAGCCATCCATGCTGCAAAATCTTGATCTTTTAGATCAATGAAATTATTTTGGCCTGGACTTCAAAGGATAGATGGAAACCAACATTCTGGTGTCAGGGGAACAAAATTCAGGTGATCATCCAAAGTTATGGGTGTTCATCCTCTGGGAACCACTGATATCTATACACTAGTTTATACCAAATCCATTCAGTAGTTGTTCCCTCCAAAAACAAAACAAAAAAACCCCACACACGATAAAGTATTCAAGACTTATCTTCTGTGGGGGTTGGGGGAGATATTAGACCAACCACCTCACAGGAATTGCCATCCCAGATAACAGGACTTCAAAGAAAAGAAGGGCGGAGGTCTTTGATGGGTGGCAGTGAGGGTTAAGAGAGAAAACAGGGGTGAGATGGAGGGGCTGAGTAGCAGCACGAGGATGATTGATGAGGTAGGGCAGGGAGGTGGAGAGCTTTGATGGGCCTTGGGGGCTCAGAGCGCAGATCAGCTGTCTGCAGTCATGAGCCTGCCAGTCTGCTGCACCATTACATCATCTGCCCCACGAAGGGGAGCTCGACAAAGACGCAGAGAGCCCAGCCTCGGCCTTACAGTGGAGCCTATTGTGTAAGTCCTGGAAGCTGTGTCTAGTGAGCTGCACAGATCCTGCATTTCAGCTCAAGGATTTCCCTAAACAAGTCCTCCTTTGGAAGGACAACTATGCAGCGTGCAATAAAAAGACTCCAATTCCCTCCAACTCCCCGGAGCGCTCCTTCATCTCCCTTTTTAAAAGCCCACATAGGAGGTGGGTGTGGAGTGGAGAATGGTGGAGGTCTTTGTTTGGACGCCACATTTTTACTTTACTTCCATGTTTCTTTACAACCACCTCTTTGTCCTCACCTCAGGTTTAAAAGAGTGTCTGAGTCTTCTTAGACACCAATGAACAGACCAAAGCCAAGAGACTCAATCCTGTTCACCATAAATATGGTGACAGGATAGCAGCAGCAGAAAATGTGAATGCTGAAGCCACAGACGTCAGATCATCAAGTTTAATAATAAAAATAATTAACTTTAGACTCCTCTCTCAAAATCAACCAACAGAGTGAAAATGAATGAGCAATAGGTTGAAAAATACAGGTCCCATTATTAGATTAAAACAAAAGCCCTTTTTATTGTCACGCAGATGACTT
>JAMQGT020002475.1:0-26228 GCA_024447675.2 Pterophyllum scalare
ACAAAGTATTCAATAAGAATATTTCATTCATTCAGATCTAGGATGTGTTATTTGAGTGTTCCCTTTATTTTTTTGAGCAGTGTAGTTAGGCCAAGGTCCTAAAATATACCAGATAGAGAAAAATCTCAAGATTTCCTTTGGAAAAACACTGAGGATTTGGGCAACTCTGAAACATACAGAGCACCTGCTGCAGTATTTCAGTTACTAAAAACTGAGAACACCCTTACAGAGCCCCATTTGGTGATGTTTGCAAATGATTGTGTGAAGAATTTTTCCACTTAATCAGCTGCCAGGATCAAAGTGCACAAAAGTACAGAAAGTGTGAGCCAATTTATATATATATTATAACATAGTTATATTATAGTCACAGTATACAGTGTGGGCTGTAAAGGACAATGAATCCTAACTGCAAAACACAGAGGAGACACAGATGCACCATTTTAAACTAGTTCACCATAAATTTAAGTCCTATTATTGTGAAGAATATAAATATTCTTAACACTTGAGCGAATGTCGGTGCTGTATTAGATAACAATTAGACATGTTTTGCCTCTTCATATTTTTGCATTTATAAGATGCATTCAGTAATACTGACAGACCTGTTGGAATTAGACACAACAAACATCATATGGGCATATAGCATAATGTGAAAAGGGCATTCCTGGAAACCTCTCCTAATATATTGTGTCTAAAAGTTTTAACCTAATTTAATAATTTCACGTTAAAACACAAATGATGTATGTGCCTGACATAGCATGCAAAAATACAGTTCAAAATTAAAGATATAAAATATTTAGTTTATGTACAGTTATTAAGAACAGAAGTGCAGCTGGCTGGCCCATATAGCACAGCCAGCCCCTGCAGATTACAGGTAATCACCAGGAGCGCTTTTTGCTCACCTGTGTGAGCAGGGCGCAGGTTGGCCAGAGCTACGATCCGGTGCCCAGCAGCAACACACTGCATCATGTTGTAGCAGCTGTCTTTGCCTCCACTGGAACACAACATGATAAACAGACACAGAGGCAAAGCTGACACACACATTAACATGGGTGCAAAGTTTAACAATGTGGGAATGTGGCGCACGACAATTAATATTCAGAGATGGAAAAACAAGTTTGTGGCTGTACCAATGGGTGCTGGTGCGCCACCCTTACAGCACGTTATAGCGACTGTATGCTACTCCTCCTTTATTAGCTCTCAAAAACTCTTCAGTCAATAACTCTACACTTACACAGGTGGTATATTCTTGCTTTAAATGAGCTCATACAGATACAGCAGCCATCTGCAAGCACAGAGCATCAGTGACACATCTACATGATGGTTAAACTAAAGCAGCGCGCTGCGATTACCTTATTAACGCAACCACTTTCATCCTGTTAGATTTCGTTTTAGAATCTAAAAGCACCACAAGTACTGCCTCTAACAGTTCACAATGTAATAACTGCGCTTAGCAACCGGCAAGCACATACAAAAACATGTGGAAGCTGGCTTCCGGGTTGTCGAAGGACCCTCGTTTTTTGACTAAGGTGCCCTCTAATATGCCTGATAGAAAACCCGTCCTAGCCTTCTTTCTTTCTATCGCATTCAAATGTAAGTTTTGTTAACAACTGCAGCTTAGTAATTCTGATTAAAAAAATAAATAAAAACATACAATACAAGCTACACTGATAATGCATAACGTATATTATACTGAAAGACACCAAGAAAAACAAAATAATTTAAAATAAATGTTAGCAGTGAGATATGTAGTGGGTAACACTGTTGATAATAGCAAGCCTGTTGTGAGTCTAATCCTGCAGGTCATATTTTGCATGTTCTGTTAGTGCTTCAGATTCCCATCACAGTGCAAAGGCGTGCATGGTTAACTGTCTGTTTCTCTGTGTTAGGCAGGGTCCAGGGTGTATTTGCAAAAAACAGCGTGTTTCTTTTTTTAAAGACATATGTGAAAATGCCATATTTTACATATTAAAAAACTGAATCTCACATGTCTACTTTCCCCAAAACTTATGGCTATATCTGAAGAATTTATTTATAAAAAGTGGTTTATTTACATTGCTGCCAAGGCTTGCTGTGTTATAACGTAATCAAAGTGGATAGGCACTGCAACTCTATTGACACGCATCCTTTGCCTCTTGGGTCTCAAGAGAGGGCCTAAAGTCCATGCACTGGTATTCACACACAGGTTGTGCTTTTCCTCTGAGGGAGCCCTATTTTGCTCAGAGGAAAGCCTTTGATGCTCCTTTTTGCTCTCTGTTGTTGTGCCAGAGCAGAATAATTGCACTGCTTTTGTGTGCTTCCCTCACCTTCTACCCCTAAGCAGGCCAAAGGCAACTGATTCTGTCTCAGTGTACAAAATTGAGAGAGACGTCTCTTCATCCCCTTGCTTTTTTTTTTTTTTTTTTACTAGGTTCCCTTTTTTGTTTTTGTTTTTGTTTGGTTGTATTCATCCTGAGTATATGGCAAAATCTACAACCTGCAGATGAGCTTCATTTGTGCTCTCATACAGACAGTGTAAGCTGAAAAAAATCTGTTTTTCTGGGGAGGGGGAGAGCTCTTAATTTGAGGAAATCCTGAAATTCATATCATTATTTATTTTTGCATGGTGTGTGTATGTTGGGGGTGGGAGGTAATATTTTGTTTCTTCATTTTTTTCCCTGTAATTTCTTTCCTTAACTTCTTTTTATTAAGGCAATTTTTTTGTTGTTTATTTGACTTACATTTCTTTTAACATGACAACAATAAAATACTGAGTTCCTTTATGTTTAAATTTTTTACTGAGATCTAATATAGCTGGACCCCAATTCTGTCAACTAAGATACATACGTAAGATGAATATTTTTTTTAAAATGTAATCTTATAGGAAATTTCCTTTGAAAGGCTAAGTGATATAGTTTTTAAAATGTTCATTTGACATGTTTGTTTGAAACATGGCCTTGTCCTGGACAGTCAGTCACATCCTCCTGGATCTGGCTGTCCTTCAGTTTTCTAAACTCATTAATGTATCACCTGTGTTTTCCAATTGTGTGGGTTATACATTATATTAAAAGTTCTCTGCCTCTGGTCATTTCCATTAAAGCCCAAGCCCATAACATAGGACTAATGCAAATTTTGTCACTTATCACTTTTAATTTATATAGTTTATTACCTGAACAAATAAAGAGGCGTGTTGTTCATGTTTTATTTGTGGCCGCATTTTGCTGACGTAAAAAAGCGTTTTATGTCCGTATTGTTGGTGTGATGGGGATAAAAAGTGTTGATGGATAGCCCAACTGAGACACAGCCAATGGACGTGAATATGAGACGCATAAATATGAAAGCAAGGCAGCAGGAATCAAATGACACCCTTGGCCTTTTCTTAAAGGAGCATGTGCATATGACAGGTGATTTACACAGACACACAAACTAATTTTTGTCGCACAAGGACACAAAAACTTTGGGTGTAATGAGAAACTAAGGCCTCAAATCACAGGACAATAAATTGAGTGCCAGAACAGGCCAGCCAAGGTTGCAGGCTGAGTGGCCAGAATACAAACACACATACACACTTGCGCACCACTTCATATATGAGAGCAGAGAATTGTGGGTTGTAATGGTTGCAATGCTTACAGAATATTTACACATTATGTTTAGAGTTATATATATATATATATATATATATATATATATATATATATATATATATATATATATATATATATATATATATATATATATATATATATATATATATATATATATATATATATATATATATATATACATACATTATTTAGATATTATATTAGATATTTTGTTATTAAATATTAAGATGACAGGCACAGTAAAATTGCAAAAAGGTAAGTAAATATAATGTAAGATTAAATAATTTTACCAGTAAAATGTTAGCCCTAATGAGAGCATTAGCCTTACTGTTAACAAAAAGCCACAAGGTTGCACAGTTTGCCAGTATTATATTGTGCGATTTTATTGTAATCATTGAACTTCTGTATTATTCAGATACAGCACAGAAATATTGGATTCACATGCTTTTCACATCTAAAATTAATTTAAATTTGACGTATACATTCTATCATGTGAAGTATCTATGACAGATCCAAAGTAGGGTTATCTGAGTGCTATGTTTTTGTTTTTTTACATTGTCATATTATATCACCATAAATAACATTCATTTTATACAACAAAACTAATATAATTATATATTTGAATAGTAATAGGGCTGATTTCCTATTGAAGATATATTAAATAATGTAAAATTAGGCAAATGTGCTAATGAACTTAAAACAGCCTTACTTTTAGATTCATTCTTGTAGAGACCTTTAATGAAATAACATGTCACAGAACAATGTGAGCAGTGCTCGGCGTTGTTTTTCTCAAAAAGAAATTCTGCTTCAACTCAAGAAAATCAGCTCTTCTGTTTTGACTCTACACCAAACACAAATTGGATTTGAATGTTACTGTAATTTGGAATTAAGTTTCAACTAAGCCAGAAACAAAGTACGGCACAAATGAAGCAGTTTGCTTGAAACATCTGGTAGTCCAGTTTCCTGACATTTTCCTAGACTTTGTGAATCAACAACTACCCAAATGGCAGAGATTTATTTAAGACGTCCTTCTCTATTGAGCCCTCTTGTTAATCATAGACGAAGTTTAGCGAGAGCTGATGGTCGCCAAACATTTTAAAGTACTGATAAATTTGCTCTCAAGTGAGCAACGGTTGAAAAGCAGTCCTGTGTATTCTACTCTACACCACTCTGGTGTTGTCTCCATCAGGGGCTCATTTTCCAAAGAACTATCAACATAATGATACCTCTTTAGGGCCTAACCGCATCCAAATCAGTTAGTAAACAACCCAAACGGGGATCTGTACACATTTTTACAGACAATTAACTGTTATCACGAGGGGCCCAAATGGATTAGTAGGCTCATTAATGTCTGAGGCTAATCGGTCCTTGATTGGAAATGTGAGAGAATGTGGAAAAAAAAAATCACCATTCAATCCAAATTGTGTTTGATCACAACAGTGTCCTGAACAACACCCCACCCCCCACCCCCACTCCCCACTCCCCACAGTCTGCAAACAGTAATTGTCTTTTCACTAAATCTCACAATGAAAATGTAGCTTTTACCCATCTTCCATTTGGCTTCCAAATGGCATAACACATTAAAATGGATGAAAAATGTGTTGCCTTATAAGCCGCTGCACTTTTGTGAGCGTTCCAAGATCATTTTGCTTAGCGCTGTTATTTGGTCTTCAAAATAATAAACATGTTTGCACAGAAAAAACCCAACTTATATATATAAGTAAATTCATCATATATATATATATATATATATATATATATATATATATATATATATATATATATATATATATGATGCTTCCAAAAAACAACAACAAAAAAATAAGGATCTTCACAGTTAAAAATATTATTAAACAAGACACTGCAGCCAGCATGACCTTTACTTAGGGCATAGTGGTGCTTTGAGTTAGAACCCTGAAATCACAGCTGTCCTGTTAGATTTCTACATCTATCATCACTATTGATCTGGATAGGCTATGTAAAGATAGACATTATGCTTAAGTATGAGCCAGGATGTATTTTTGCATTAATCAAAGGTTAAAAATGAAAAAAATCACTACCCCCTGACCCAGGCAGCCCTGTGGAAATGGAAACTTTGCAACAGCCAAACCAGCCAACCATCTCTAAGTACAAATGTAATTTCCTGAATATTTCTCCTTGATTTGAAATTGTCCTGCCCTACTTCTAGCATCCTAGAGTCAAATTATGGCTTCAGTGGTTGAAACTTTTGAAGCTCCAGCCAAAAGGATGTGGTCCATTTAAGTATGCCACCATTCCACTAATTTTGAAGCAGCCAAAGCAAACTGCACGCACTGCTATCACCTGACCCTGCTGCCTGAGAACGTTCTACAAATGGGATCTTCAGCCTAATGGTTTACAGAGACTCTCTCCTCTAGAAATCCAAACCATAGGAAATTAAGCCTTTATGCTGTGCCATACAAATCCACACATTATAACCTGAAACAAAAAAATAAACAAAGAGGTGAATATAATTTTTTTCCCCCTGTCCTCACGTTATTTATTGACGTGAACAAAAAAAAAAAAAAAGAAGTAGTATTACAATGGCTGGTGTTACATAAATACTTCATAAGCTGTGAATTCTTGATGGGATGCTACAATTGGCTAGTGTGCTCTCTGATATACAGTCCTCGGACAGTTTCTATCTCAGTTGACAAACATAATCCTAATCCAGGAAATAGCCTGCAATCAGAATATTGGAGTTGACATCAGAGGTAGCCACATAGGCGATTCCCACACACTTCTCCCATAGCTTCAAAGGTCTTCCTGGGCCTGTTATGGGTTTCCCTCATGATGAAGTGTGACACTACACAAACACAAAAGCCCCAGCCCTCTCGTGGGTCTGCTTTGCTTTTCTTGGATCACGCCAGTCAGACCAATGCCAAGTCAACTTGGCAGTTGTCAAAACTGGCCTCATATCTCTGCGGAGTGTGTGTGGTGCCTTATGCTGTCTGCATGTATGCGTGTGGTTATATGTTGAGTGTGCGAAGATAGCTTGTCACAGTTGCACGGCCTTGTTTGCATGTCTGTGTGTGGGCATGTGTGTTTGCTTCCACCTTCAAATGATGTAATGTTCAATCAAAACCACCTCTAAGTTTTCAGTGGGAGTTGCTGGTTTTACATACCCCTCCAAGACTCGTTCTTGCTAAGTCTTTTTGCTTTTTTATACATTAAAATAATCAAATGTAATAAAAAAAAAAACAGACAAAATATTAATGCTGTCTCTTCTATCTCACAATATTATTCTATTGTGTATAATTTCCAGAAAAAAACATGAATAAGAATAGTGTTAATGAAAGGGCATTATAGAGGAAACCAGTGCTGTTAAAAGGTGGGGGGAGGAGAAAAGGGAAATTCCAAGTCATCTTTGGCAAAAGTAGGAAATATGAGCTACAGTATATGAGTAAAAAGGGCATTGCACACAACACCAAAACTTCATCCCAGCTGTGAAGCATGGTGGAGGGAGCACTATAGTTTGGACTGCTTTGCTATCTCATGGCCTGAAGACCTTGCAGTTATTGTGGGAACAATATATTTACAGGAGACTGTCAGGTTATTTCCATGACCTGAATGTTAGAAGACAATGGGTGATGCAACAAGACAATGATCCAAATCATACAACTAAATTAATAACAAAGAGGTTAAAAAAAGGATTAAACTAAAATTGTGGAACGGCCAAGTCAGAGTCCTTACCTCAACAGAGATCCTGTGGTGAAACCTCAAAAGGGATGTTCAGTCAGTACAGCTCAGAAATACTGATGTACCTAAACCTTTTTGTACGGATGGATGGTCTAACACCCATTCTCACTGTTGTTCAAGTGCTCATAAACAGCTACATGGAGGCTGCTGATCATAAAGGAGTGTCTATGAGTTACTAAATTTAGTGGTTTCCTTACTTTTTCAGCCTGCACTCTGAGTGATTGCTAAATGTGTTCAATACAGATATGAAAAACATAAAAACGGTGCATTTTTAGTGTGTGACTGTGATATAGAATATCCATACCACATTTTATTGGTTCAGAACTCCTAGTAATTACAACTTTCTTGCAGCTGTAGCAATCATGTTTGCCTTTCCTTTACATTTTGTTTTCCTATTTTTTCAGCAAAATCAAATTTCTTCTATCTCACTCCCATTCTTTAAACTGTGTCCCCACATTTTCATTCACCTAACACTCACCTTTCTTTCTTGCAGTAAGATGTCACTTGTGCTGAATGGCTGACCTCAGCTAAGTCATACCAGCAAACTCGCTGCCAGAGCACAGCAAGCTCTGATCTGCCATTTGTCTTGTGGTTTTGAGTCTAGGATATTTGTCTAACCTGCTGTCCAATGTCAACACTTACTCTAAATACCCTGACTGCTGCATGAAGTGGATTTCCTCAGGGAGGATAAGGATTAATGTGTAGTTGGAGATGAAATTGAGAGGGAAAAAGTGAAGGAAAGAAGACTATTGAGAACAGGGACTAATCAAGCCAGACAATGAAATATATGGCAAATAACAAGAAGAAGGAGAAGGGGAAGATTGAGAACAAAGAACCACTGGATCAATCTGTGGATAAAAAAAAAAAAAAAAAAAAAATTCGGAATAAAAAAACCCCCTGCACATTTCAGTGTAATTAGCTTGGATTTCCATTGCTTTTTCTACACTTCTCACACACAGAGTGTACATAGGGCGTTAACCACTTTAAAGCCACGACAGACCAAGTGTAAAAGATAGCCTCCGATCATTCAGAACCATTTCTAAACCTGTGACTAACCATAAATAACAAACAAAATCCAAGGCCATCCTCCAGCATTGACTCCAGCATCACCAGATGAGAAATTGTCAGCTAGGTAGGAGACGACCTCAAGTTTACAGCCTAAAACCTGTTGATCCTGAGCTATTGATCGTCACCCATAAGCATAAGAGCCACCGCCTCCATCAACCACCATCTCAGCAGGAATAAGATGAATTCTAGCAGTGATTCTGCCATGAGAGGCACATCAGTGGCCTGTGCCTTTTCTTTTATGTGGAAAATTCCATACACTGGGCCCAATATTCCCGGTTACTGGAGTCTAGTGATTAAAATGTATAAAAAAGGAGGCAGGCCCACTAAAAGGCAGTGATTTAGTGAGCTGTCACCCCAGTTCAGATGGGGCAACAAGTTCAAATCCTCACAGGAGGGTTGTAATGAAAATGAAACAAGGAGCGAGACAGTGTTAGAGGGGAGAGGTTGAATGGCTGAAGGGTTGAAGGGTTAAGGGGTCTGAGGTGTTGGTAGGAGACATGCGGTCATCTGGAGGTTGCTCCTGAACAACGATACATATTTCTGTATGCAGGTTAACTTCAGTTACGTAGTTCAAAATTTACAATAGGATTGATTTTTTTCCATCTTACAATATGTTCCCTGATTTACCAGCATTGTCTGTTTTTCAGTGGTATAAACATCAACAAACTAGTATATACTGTACACACACACACACACACACACACACATATATATATATATATATATATATATATATATATATATATATATATATATATATATATATATATATATATATATATATATATATATATATATATATATATATATATATATATATCCTTATATCTTTGCACATAAATGTCTACAAAAATGTATTTTAAAACCTTGTGCTGTGATTTGGCATGCAGTCACAGCATAAGGTAAATTATGAACCGAGAGAATTGAATCTAAGGACCTGTTAAAGGAAAAGCTTGGGATTCTGAGGACTGTATGACATAGTATTCATACAGCAGCAGCCAGCAGCATTGGAGAGATAGTGAATAACTAAAAAAAAATCTACCTCTTTTTTTTGTGCCATCATTTTTGTGTCTTAACCTATGTAAGATTGTACTAGTGCAATAGTGTTAACACAATTCCTACGTTATAGACTGAAAAGAAGAGATTACTGAGTTCCCGACCCTTCGCTAACCTCGTCCTGACCTTGTAAAAAACCCTGACCCTGTCATTTCCACCCTTACAGGATTCATCTGCTAGCTGGACCGCCTGCCTCTGGGAGTGACGTTTGATTCCTTCAAGTACCAGCCAGCTATAAAAGACACATCCTGATGGACCTTCCTCTGTTGTGTTTAATAGCTGTCTCTCTCCCCCTCCTCCTCCATCCTGACCTCCGCCACCACACCCACCCTCAGCCTCTGCTCTGGCCCTTGGCTAACCCCTTATATACAGGGTTCAGGGTCAGGGCAGCAGACTCCCAGCCAACTGGGCGGTTGCCCAGAGGAGCTGATATAGCCGTGAGCAGCAGGAGAGACGTAAGAGACCCAGGGACCCCTCTGATGTTCCTGAGAGTTTCCAAAGAGGGAGAGGCTGCAGTGTGTTTACAACATCTTAAAGTTAGGGAGGGAAGCAACGCTGCACAGGCTTACACAGAGAATGACGAAAGCGCAGCGCAGTGTATAAATAAATGTCATGTAAAAAGAAGAATGTGACTCTTGTTGCAGTCAGACATCTGAATGAAGGCAGACAAAATAATGGCACATAGTAATGGTTTCTTTGATGTAGTTGAGCAAAGCTTCTTGTGCATGCAATGTCTTCCTTCTCAGCGTTGTCATTTCTTTATTCGGAGATAAACATCTAGAAATGAACACCAACGATAAACAAAGAGGTGACTGTTCTTTAAAATTCCTGGTAAGGTGGGCAGATTATTTTCAGGAAGCAACTAAATCGGGATATAGTTATTGTTATAAATCTGAGTGTTGTGCTAATTCTGTAGAAGACTATGAACACTCTGCTCTTTCCCACTTCCACTTAAAGAACTCTATTCCGGCCTTGAGAGCACCAGCTTAAAAGCTCGGTATCAGCTATTTTCTTACTCAGGACAAAGAGAACACAAATACACACAATTACTTATCTAACATTTTTAGCATTACTTGCATGTGAATCTTTGACATTTTCAATTTATCTTTACACTTCTTTTAGTTCCTCTGGATATGAAATATTGTTTTGCTGTTGTTTGTGCTTGTAACCCACTTATTTCCTAAGCAACTATTGCACAATGGGCTGCTATAATGGATTTAAATCTGTTAAGGAATGTCTTTAAAAGTGAAGATGATGACAGTTCAAACAATAATATCCACAAAGCCTTCTTGCTGAAATGAAATCTTTGGAATAACAAATGTTGGCTGCTTATGGCTCTCTGATGGCTTCATTTTTCACTCGGTATAACGTGCTAATTTTTACTGCTCAATGTCCTCCACTCAGCTTGTGTCACTAAGTCATAAGACTGCTGCTCCTGGTTGATATATGGGTCCACAAGATGATGTCAGCGAAAAACACTTTCAATAATTGCTATGATTAATATTCCCAACCTTCCAACACCTTCCCTTTTCCATCCAGCTACATATATCCAGTAAGGTTCATCTATCAGTCTGCTCTCAATCTGTTTAAGTCCTCTGAGTGATGCATGGTATACTACAAACCCTGTATTCCAGTGCACCTCTGTTTACATTTATTCAAATTATAAACTGATGAGCCTCTGGTGCATAAAATCAACAAGGGTTAAATGCAGTAAACTAGAATATTTGCTGTTTAATTGTTTTTATTTTTATTTTGAAAGAGGAAAATTTCCCTTCTTTATCAGCTAAAATGCATTCTTTCCCAGCCGGTGTCCACTATTATTCTTTTACATAAATATGTATAAATTGAATAGATAAGTGAATGTTTACCAATGGGTACAGTTGTGTAACATCACACAGCTGGTTGCACTGGCAGGAATAAGTGTGGAAAACTCACAGGATGGGTTTCCTTTCGGCCTGCTCACTGCTTGTTTAGGAGGAAAAAGGTGAAACAGATATGTATAAACAGTGGAGGTCTTCCAGAGAGTTCGGAGCGACATAGAGGGCCTGGGACAGTAGCTGACCTGTAATATTCACCGTATACACTGAGGAGTCAGTTCTGCCCCGTTCTGTCTGGTGGCGTCAGAAAAAAATAAACTCTTGCTTCCTCATTGCTGATGGACAAATTCATACTCAACTGGGAAACACTTCCTGTACGTACTGGCTTTGAACATGTCTGGCTGTCCAGAAAATACACAGTCCGCTGACAAATTAAAGGAAAGCCCAACTTCAAGTGTCTCAGTAAGGTGTTAGTCCACCAGCTGCAGAAAAACTGCTTCTATACACCTTGGCATAGACTCTATGAGTGCTGGAAATGAGCACTGCTACTTTTTCTTTGTTTCTTACTTTTTTTTGCTCTGTTCTACCTTTGTTCTTGTGTAGTTTGTCCCAGTCTTGGCCTGAACTCTTTCATAGGTGTCAAATCGGTGATTTCCAGGGCCACATATGACACCCAACTAATGATTCAGTGACCTCTCACGCCCTATAGATGGGGGCATTGTCATTTTGGAAAAGACCACTTACATCAAGATATGTTTTATCAGGATAAAAGGTGATCCCCCAGGGCAACTTCTTATTGATTTGCAGTGCGCCCCTCCTCTAACGAGATAAGTGAACCCAAACGATGCTGGAAAATTAATCCCCACAGCACAACAAAGCCACCAGGTCCCCTCATTGAGGATTTTTTAATTTTAAAACTACAGAGTACACGTGTATGTATTTAATTGTTTTATCTTTAAATTGTCTTGCACACTACTTGCTCATATATCACTTCATTGTCTTTGTGAATCCCAAAAGTGGTGATCATAAAAAAGTAATATGGTCATTGCTGGAAATATGTCTGCTCTCAGTATGAATAGGATCTTTAGACAATGATGTTCAGTGTAACAAATTGATAGGAGTCAATTAAACATCTATTATTAACCTCCTATGGTTCACTGTCAATTATCTGTCCCATTAACTCTGTAATACTGTAAGCACTATGTGTTTAATACTAAGGAGATCCAGTATGGCTCATTTCTAATCAGCACTTATGGGAAAAATAGCCTGAAATTATGACTTTTAATGTCAATTCAATTTAATTAGATTTAATGAAATAGTTAAGGTCATTTATAGCTCTGTTCCTGGTTCTTAGATAATTTATACTAATAATAAAGTACACTTATATCGATTAGTCATAAATTTCCCACTTTTACTTGAGTGTCTTAAAGTGGTTTCTACAGTAATTGTCTTTTTACAGATAATATTACTGTCTACTTCAAAGATGACAGGGAATTCATTTTAAAGGTATGGGGGGGATCTTAAAAATAGATGAACTTAATAAAATAGAAACTCGCTAAAAAGCGCCATAATCACCACCACATGGGAATAATGCATATTTATCACATGTGACATTTGCAAAAATGTCTTGCAATTTCTTGCTGCTTGCGTGTCTGTTACATGATGCCAGTTCCTGACATGTTCTTCTTGATGTTCATCAACAAACCACTGTGCTTGTAACAGGAAATCATTTTACAGCTCCACTCACTGAGTCCTATTTACACAAACTCCCCCGAAACACTTAAGACAGGATATTTGATTGTGAGTAGTCTTTTCCGTGCTGTTTTCCCAGAGTTGCCCGTCACCATGGGTTAAGCCCTAAACACGTGAAAAACACAACTCGCAGAACTGCTCGCATGGTAAAATAATAATAATAATAATAAAGACTCGCTAGTCATGAGAAACAGCTCTGACTTTGCTTGATGCCATTGTTTTTGGAGGTTTTGTTTTGTTTTCCACAGTGTACTAAGTCATGCACTTTACCTATATTAAAGCGCATTAAGGCACAAGCAAATTAGCTCAGGAAACAGGCCACACTGTAAACTAGACACAACATCAAACACAAAGATATTCAAGGATATTATGTTAAAATGAAGGTCTTCTGAGATTTGGAAAGGAAACCATTCTAACCACAGAAATCCCAAATACTAGCTGGTTTGTTGCTGACATAAAAGGCAGGGCTACCAAGCCAGACATGTTGTCATTTGACTCTGGAGAATGGTCGGCAACTTGTAACACTTGTGTCTATAGTTAGTGGCTGGACATCCTCTCAGTGGGAATAGACCAGCAACGTCCCTGTGGCAAAGTCCCTGCCAGCCATTTTCTTCCTAATGGCTCTTCCCTGAGAGATTTATGATCCACAGATAAAGAACAATTAGAGAAAGGGAAACACAAAAGCTCGCAGGTCTCCAGAGAAAGATTTACGGTTACAGAAATGCTATTTTTGAAACCGAAAGTCTGATTAGAAAGTGCTGATGGTCTTAGTCAGTAGATGACTTCGTTGCACATACAGTGCCAGGTTCACTCAGGTGTCACTTAGCAGGTGGTCTCATTACATCCTTTCCTAGTGTGCTGTGACTGACACGTCCTTTTTGTTTGTTCACCGCTGTGTATTTGCCATTAACACTGGCAGATGTAATAAATGCGTCACTGTGAGATATATGGCATTATTGCAGAACATTCTTGGTACAGAGGTTACTACTCCACCAACACTTCAGCTGGGGCCTCTGCATGTCTCTCCACTCAGGAAGTGAAACAGGAAACACTTGTAGTCATGTTCCAAGACTCCAGGAACCCGAGTCCCGAAACACAGAGAGAGGACATAAGACTGAATAATGGGGAGGGACTGAAGTCAAGGGGGAAAAAAAGAGAAAAGGAAAGAGGACAAAAAAGGCTAATCAAAGGAAATGAAAAAGGATGCAGAGATATTTTATCAAACTTTTTTTTCATTTGCCTTCCTTTGCTATGTAAAATTATATGTGTGAATGAAACTCAGTGTTTGTACAGTATACAGTCAGTATGACAGTAACATTTAGATGGTATTCAGGTCAGTTTGCCTGAAAAGTTTTTGTGATCAAAATTATGGATTCAAGATAAACTCAATGGATTTCAGATTAAATCCACAGTATGTTGGCCCTTTTTGGTAGACAACATCAAACAGCAGTCATAGCTGTTGGTAACTTGGCCAATTTACCAACAGTTGATGCGATACTCACTAGCAAAAACCTATTATAGTCAATGATTTCTTTGTTGTGCTAAATATAAAAAAGGGCACATAAAAGTAATTATGTTATCCAGTCATATCATACAAGACATTATTTTAGCTCGCAGACCAAAGCAGCCTTTTACCTTTTGATTTTAGTTGTGACTGACTGGATTGCAATCATATTTTTAGTGACTTCTTACAACGTATTTGTAAACGCATGTTTTTCATGAACAAATTCCATATGTTGGATCTGCTGTACAGCATTCACCGTAATCAAGAATTATACAGATTCCCATAATGATACTAAATTTGCACTAAGCCTATGCATCTTTTACTGTCTTCCGCTCTGTGTCTGATATATTGCTCAGTGATTGTGTTCTTTGATTGCCCGTGTTTAATGGCAGCCTCCATCTGCCAGCCCTGTGTGTCTGCAGGCTAGTGGCCTGCGGTGCCCCACATTAGAGTCTTTTGGCGTGGGCCCCAGGCACATTCCGCTTCTGGAAGTGTGATTATTGAGGCCTGATTACAATGTCTGCGACCACGATAACAAACCAACACTCACTGAGTGCTTGCCGATCTCATTGCCAAACAAAACGGCTGGAGAATTAATGATGCTTCAAACTCGGACAGGTTTTTTAGTGCTGATAATCTGGATTCAGGGTAATTTGAAACAATTGGTGGCATATGGTTTGGTTTTACACTTGATGTCCAGCAACAGATATGAAATCTGTTGGACTGAGAATGTTACAGCACCCAGTAATCAGATCCATTCAAGTTAATTTAGAGTAACTGCATAAATGGACAGAGCAGGTCAATAAATGAATAAAAAGTTAAGATGAAGAAAATAAAATGAATGAAAGGAAAATAAAAGAAAAGGATTATAGGAAGTTCTAGAATCAGCCACTCATCAAAATAACAGTATATCTGTCTGCTTTGAATTTTATGGAGGATGTCTGTAGGGTGGTTAAAACGCACGGCTGTGGAGAGGAACCAGAGAACAGAGAGCATGCTGCTTAGTGTTTGACACACACCTGAAAGCCCCTCATGTTCTCCTTCTGTAGAAATGCCTGTGGTGGTCTCCAACTGCCTGCTAGTTTTTGAGGGGTACTCATTGCCTCATCCCTGCCTCCAGGCAAAACTTCGTCCCCATCACTACCTCCTCTCCTCTCTGTTTTTCTATTCTACTTCTCACCTCACTCATCAGCTTCCTCTTTTGCTCAGTCTCCTCTTACTCTCTCTTCTTCTCTGTTTCTCACTCTCTTCATCCCCTCAGGGCACCAGGTTGGGGTAGAAGTCTATTGCGGCGATCACAGCTGATAACCTGTATTCTGGACAGGCGAGCCACAAGGGGCCACACCTTGCCCGAGGATAGGTCCATCCATGCTGGGGGCAACATAGGCACGGGGGCCGGGGGGCTAAGGCCGGGGGCTAGGTCTAAAGTCGGGGTTGAGAACTTGAAGTGCAGCAGGAATAGGGGGGAAGTGGGCTGGATGCTGGGATAGCAGCTGCATGAGCCTGAAGGCCAAGGCAGGAGAAAGGGAATGCACAGAGGGGTGAGGGGTAGAGCTATAGAGCCAGGACAAGAGTAAAGGGTCAGTGTTAGTGACAGGGGTTTGCATGGTCTATCTGAAACACTACTGAGCCATGGTCGAGTGGAGTTGACAGGTGAGAGAACAGCACCACCCCTAATGATGTCAGTCAAGGTACCGGTTGGTGTGCACTCCACTGTGAGGTGAACTTGATGGGCTGGTAGAGGCATGAGGTGAAAGGAGGTGAAGTGAGAGCTAGATACTGTGGAAAATGACGCTTTATAGCTCATAGCCTGCTGCGTGTAAAGCTTTTGTTTATATTGATGCTGTTTCAAATAAGACCAATTGGAGACTTCAGCCTGGCTGTTTCTGCAGTGAAGCCATTGTGCTGTAAAAGCGCTATGTAATTATTACTAACTGCCGGTATTATTGTCCCCTTATGAGTCTATGTGTGAATGTGCATGCATTCGCATTTTTTTTTATTTGGCAAAATTGCAAAATTTAGTCCTCGAGTTACCATCACCATAACTGCCTCAATGATAGTTTTGATCTAATCACTAGACAGTCTCCAGTCTATCTTTTCTCCATCCACAGAGCAATAATGTTTTTTTTTATTCACTTAGCTGGCTCCACAGGATATGACAACAGGCCATGAGTCCGCTTCCACTGCAGCTTTGAAAATAGGACTATGTCACTTTAGTTAGAGACCACAAGCTGAAGTAGCTGGTTAGAAGGTTTTGAGTGCAATCCTATTTGTGCATTTGTGCATATTTTTAAGAGTATATCTGCGTGACTTTGTTGGATAATCATGTGTATGTGCAGAGTCTGGACTGTGTTGCAGTGCTCCATCTGCTTGGTTGCCTGCATTGCCCTGTCTGTGCTGCTCTGATTCCATCACCTTCAGTGGGTTTGTGGGTTGGAGAGAGTGGGGAGTCGTTTTCGGTTGGGGGGTGGGGGAAATGGTGGAAAGTGTACACAAAAAGTCACCCTGAATCTGCCAGCTGATTAATCAAGGGTGATTCGGCAGCAAGTACAGCCTACCCGCTCCTTCCTGGCTAGTCCATGTGTATTTATTTAGAGTAACCCGTGGCCAGTCACGCCTGACCTCAAACCATCAGGAACAGCCACAGTTGCGCCCAAGCATAAACAAAAAATGCGTAATGAAAGTAAGAGGACAGGGGACGGGGTGGTGTGGGGCAGGGATGAAGGGGAGGCGAGGGAGGGGGGCGCAGGCTCTTTTTCTTTTTCTCAGAGATAGGGATCTTAAGCTTCACAGCAGAGCTCATGGGTCCAGACATGGAGCTGAAATAGCTGCCTGTGTCCTGGTGTTTACTTCTCAGCTGACATGGGAAGGGAAATCATTGACCTCTGTCAGATCAACCAAGGTCTATCCGTCTTCCAGGCTAAAAGGTATTTTTTTTGTTGCGTATCAAATAGCTGGTGGTGAGTGGGAAACATTCCCTCTTGGATAAAGAGTTAGTTAGAGCTACACAACTGACATTTAGTGTGGCTGCATTTGCGACATAAATGTACAAGTTTGTCATGTGTTTGAAACTAAGATTATCTTTTCTGCTCCCCCTTTCTGAATTGCTCAAGTTCATATTGGGTTAAAAGCATCAAGTTTGATAAATTTCATCATCTTAGCTGTGATGTAAGTAGCAAGGCAAGCAGGAGAACAGAATCAAACAAACTCCAAAGATGAAGCCTCTATGGAGAATTATTGATCGAACATGAAGGTTAGCCAGAAGTCTGAGAAGGTTGGCTCTCAGTGGTCCCAAGTGGTGCAAGAGGCCCAAATCTCTCTGTCTTTAAGAGCACAAAACACAGAAAAGAACAAATACAGCGGATGGGTGAGAGGAAGGGGAGAACAATATAACACACTCTCAAGTCTGAAAATGTGTGTTTTGATGAAGCACATAAGGAATAGTTATTGCTTTAAAAGTATTTCAGAAAGTACAAATAATTTCATTGACGTACACAGTTTAAAATAATTCACCGTGTCCATAATGACATTTGAAGTTTTCAAAGTTATTTTAAAGGCACGGTGGAAGCACAAGTCAGCTGTGACAAGGTCAGCATGTTTACCAGCCTCCTTGTCCTCTTCGTCTGCCTCTTTCCCTTAGTAAGTAATCTGCATGGCACATGTTGATTGCCCAGGAGAGTCAGAGTGGCATTTCAGTTGAGCAGGTGAAAGCGGGCGATGCACCACCTGGTGCTAGGAAAAATGGAGAGGTGAGAAAGAGCATGGCCTCCCAGCACAGCTTGTTGGGTTTTGACCCACTACAACTCTCAATCTCCTCACCAAAACTTTTTTTTTCTTTTGCTGCCATCACATTCAGATCAGCCACACAGCACCTGTGTTACTGAAGCACGAGGGGCCTGTCTCCTGTAGAGACAAACAGAGAATGGGAGGATGAAGGGAGGGCAGGAGAGAAGGAACATAGCAGTAAACAGCAGCACCTTTGGTCCTGCATCTGTCTGAGCCTGGCATCCTACAGTGTGTGACAGTTAGAGATGCATGTGTTACGTTCAACAATCCCTGGCATAGATGTTGAGTCATCCCAGATGGCCATCACTTTTTCCTCCTCTCGACTTGTTTCTCTTTCCCTTTCTCTCTCATCCTTGCTTTCATCACCTACTGTCAACAAAAGACAGCCACTCCAGTGCGACTTTGACTTGCATAAAATGCATACATACGCAGCCAACTAATATCATATTTTTAGATGTTAGATGATAGATTCAACTCATTGTCACTGTGCACACAAGGCACACAATGAAATGATCGTTCCAGATCACTCATCCAGAGACGAGCATCTGAGGTCATGCAGCCAGAGACCGGCGCTACCGTTAGGCAATGTGGTTTAAGTATCTTGTCTCTTAATATGAATTCAAAGAGTGTAAAGATGATACTGAATGTGGTTGTCTAATAACAAAAAAGGGTTCAAGTTGTCTCACAGCGCTGGGTTGTGATAACGGGTTAAAAAAATACCTCTTTTGTTATGGGTACCATAACTGCATTTCAGGAATGGAAGAATTTAACAACCTGTGCATCATCACAGGGGACAAAGAATGATGATTAACCCTCTTTAATAAAACTCCCGACATAATTATGCACGTGCCAATGGTAAAGAAGCATGCACTGTCAAAGTTAATACCCCTGACAGCCACTCAGTTCTCAGTGACAAAATAGGAAAAAAAAGGATAACCCTTTGACTTTCGACAGTTTGGATTTAGACTTGACAGACGCTATGCTATTCCCCAAATCTTGAGATGGGAAAAAATACAAAAATGCATTATTAATTTCACAATGTGAATAGCCAATATTCATAGAGTGCAAAGGAAGAGCAGGCGGGCGGGCAGGCGGGCGGGCAGGCAGGCAGGCAGGCATGCTGCCGTATATGCCAGCCAACGAGTGAACGAGCAACTCTAACCTTGAGCTTTCACCATCACTGTTTGACATCTCTGAAAACATGTTCTCTTTTTTCCAAGTGTGGGTTGTCAGCAGCACTGTCACTGGCAGGGAGAGGCGACGTTAAGTAAAGAAGGACACATGTGGCTCTGTGAGGAGGAGGGGTCTCTGTAAAGTCACTCACACAGCTCCTGTCACGGTTAAGTAGACAGGTGCTTACTGTTAACACCCCACTAATATCTTTATGCATATTTATGAATCCCCCTCCCTTATAATACTTGCTCGTTAATGTCACAGCTGCCAAATATTGACTATGACTTTCTTTTAGAAAGCGCATAAATAAAACAGCTTTTAAAGATTCTGACCTGCTTAAATACATCACTTTCCCTGTCCCTTTGATCAGTAAGCTTTTCATTATTTAAACCTCCATGCTGCTTTATAGTTTTGCCACCTCATCTGCTGCAAACATGAAATATATCTTCATTTAGAGTGGGTACCTATCCTTTCATCTAACATACCCACATTTAATCCTCCCTCTTTTCCTTGTGTATAAGTGTGGTCAGAGACGTCTAAGTGCTCTCATTATGGGAAAAGTTTGAGAGAGCGGCAGAACTTACTGCTGGGTCTCATCAGTAAGAAAGAGGGAAATGGCTTTTTGGTCTCTGAGAATTTGTATGCTGATTGCTCCTGGTCCATAAGCTGGCCTTTTTATTCCCATGAAAACTTGGCCAAGAAATGCAACATTCTGCATATGGGCGGAAGAGTTTTGAAGAGATGCTATGAAACTGGGCAAGTTTCTGCTTTGCTTTAAAAAACAAAACAAAACTGAAATCTACGTATTACAGCTTCTGTGGGCCTCACACAAAGATCTTGAAGAGAGTTTCTTTGCTTGGGGAAGCTGACCCATACCCATTACAACCTACTAAAACCTTTTTTTTTTTCTGGGAGCAGAGAGGTGTGTTCTTTTTAAAGGCATTAAAATTTTAATATTTTAATTCTGCATTAATGCATGACATAAAAATCCTGTTCGGGTGCTGTTATATATCATTATTCTACAATTTCAGTCAGTGGCTTATTAAACGTTTTTAACGGTGCTTCTGAGACTGCTATGTGGAGACATGCTTGCAAAGTCAATTGCCCTGAGTGTGGGAAATTAATATGGCCATTCTGGCAATAAAATGGACAGATCTAATGTCTGTTAACTCACAGGTTGATTGGGTGTTTGCCAAGTTGCTATCATTTACTTGAACTTATCATTTACTCTGCACGTTTTTGCCTCCTACATTGTTATCCAGAGTGGGTGATCAAGAACAGTCTTTCAAGTTTTGTCAGAATTACTAAACATGCAAAGTACAGATGAAGCAGCTATGCCAACAGCTTGGTACCCTTTATTTGCATCACATAACCAGTGAGGCGGTATGAAACATCACCACCAGAACCACTGGTCCTCATGAGGACTTCCTTTAAGCAGTTAATCAGAGAAAACTGAGCAGCATCACCAACTCTGACAGCCAGAGGACACTGATAGAGCTGGGCTCCATATAATCCCAATGCACAGTGTTAAACTGGCTGGGGTGGATTCAAATTGGCCAGCTGACATTTGTGGTCCCCACATAACCACAACAGTTAAGAGATAATAAGTATTTGTATATAATGTTTGGATTTGTTTGGAAATATAAGACTTCATTTCCATTTAGGATTAATGGCAAATGTGTCAAGCAGCATAAAGCTGCTAAATTCATGAAATGATCAACCAAATGTGAAGCCTAAAAGAACAGACCACTGATCAGGCATATACAACCTACCATATTAACATGCACAGAATGCCCATATTTAAACTTGCACTATTTTACATTCTAGTGAGATTTTGGTTGGTCTCTTCCTGTCTCTTAAAGTAAACAAATTAGCTCTATTGAGCCATGGGTGGGGTCAGAGGTCAGGCCTGACACAGGAAGGCAGGGTGTGACAGGCTTAGGCCACTTGGACTTCTTGCCCGGGGAACAGATGTTAGCTTGCCTGATTATCACCACGGCGACCGAGGAACAGGAGCAACGGCCCTTGGATGGATGCTGGTAATTACCCAGGCTCCCCTGGGAAGGAGATGACACGTGCCCACCACTCTTGGAGATCACAGGGGCGTAATTAAAGCGGCAGTACCAGTTGTTAATAGGGCAGCAAGTAAAGCTAGCAGAGGATGAGGGGAAAGAGAAAGCAAGAGAGAAGGAAATGAGGGGGGTCTAGTAGAGGATTGTCTCTCTTTTGTCCTCTAGCTTGTTTGTTTTGCACACTGTGACCTTCCTGTAAGGCAGGAGGGTTTTTTAGTGAACTGCTTTGTTGCGGAATCCACTAAAAAACAGTTCATTACAATAAGGTGAAAGTAAACTTCACAGAAAAATATATATCGAGCTAAACAAAATTGAATGAACAGTTATTTTAGCATGCAATGTTGTAGTGATCAAAATGTTACTGTTTTCCTGTTGACCAAGAGGAACAATAATGTTAAAACGTCCCAACTGGATTATCTTTTATTACATTCCAACAATTTACAGATAAAAATGGCCGCCTTCTAAGCCACAAGACTATTCAGCGAATTCACTTTTTTTTCTAGAGTCACAAAAACAAACTTCTCGGCACAGAAAGAACTATAGCTTCAGCCATGTTCAACCAGAGAGAGAGAGAGAGAAAGCTTCACTGTACAACAAAATTGTCATAAAGTCACCCCAAGACCTCTGCTGGCATGTAGGAATCTCTTTAAGTGCAGCAGCAGTGTTTGCTAGTGACAGGTATGTTTTTGTCTTGCTTGGCAGCGTGTGATGCCGAGATTGCCCACACAGAGCTCTTAAAAGCACCATACAAGACCCAGAGTGTCAGAGCACATCACCACAGCCTTTTAGAGCCACAAAACCCACTGACAGCACCAAAATGGCCACTCTTGCTTTTTTTGTGCTCCAGTCGGCTTCTTATAAATGACCACATTCAACCCCTGTATGGCTTTTGACAGCCCTATGAATTCTTCTTCCAGAAAGGACTGATGCAAAAAAATACACATTACTTTGAGGGTGTGGGTTGGGGCATTCTGTAAGTGCGTTTAGACTTTGTATGAACAACTTAAATGGTTTTCAGCTTGATGGTAAGTTCTTCTTTGGACGTCAAAGAGTTGAAAAATTGTTAAATTGGAAATTGTGGGGGGGTCGAGTGAGAAGTTGCCAAAACATTATGGCATACTCTCTAAAAAAATCCAGTGGATGAAAACTGGGATAGTTTCAGTTCTCATAAATGACCTCGATGCAGATGAAATGTGTAGCCCCAGGCAGTTTCATTAATTACATTAAAACTATGTTTGTAAAGTTATACTTGTAGTTAGCATGAATTGCTAATTGTCACATATGCCTAACTTACAGTTTTTGATCATTCAGCGATCTCTCCAGTAGAGGAATAAGGGGACTGTGGCGATAATATGTAAGTTTGCCCGTCAGGTCTGTCTTCCATAGCAGAGGGGAGTCCCAGAGAGAATTAGCCATGCTGAGTTTGACACAGAGTACCCACCCAGATAAATGGCAAGGTTCTGGCAGGACATACTTTTGGGATTAACTCACTGACCCAAAAAAGTGATGTCCGCAAAATGGGATCACCAGGGACAGCGGAAAAGAACTAGTCATTTCTACACCTGTTAGATCCAGTGTCAGCCAATGAACCATGATCTTTCAATTACTGTCGTTTAGCTCTCAAAGAGAAGAGATCCACCAGGGATTGTTTGTCTAGCAAGAAGCTGCCAAATCATACATATAGCAAGCCAAGACAAAGGTATGGATAAACCATCTCTATTCAAGCAAAATGAGCAGAGAACAAAGTGGGGTCTGTGCTCCTCAAAGCTCTATATATATGGTCCCATCTTTGTCATAAATAGTTTTTTTTTTTTCATTTAGACCACCACTGATGCTATCTTGCAATCCCTTTCTCTTTTACTCTTGCTGTATCTCTCTCTTCTCTTTTCTCTGTAGTAACATTCACACATCACACATTGCAAATGTCCACATGCTTTTTGTTTCTTTGAGTGTGGTGTTGTCAGTGTTTCATGATTTATTCACTCATTTTGTCCCACGCAGAACATCAATATTTAATAGGGGATGGAAGCAAGTATTCCCTCGGCTTACTAAAAGATTCGGTGTGCATGCACAACACAAGCACACACAGTATGTGAATGCATATGTGAGTATGTGTGTCTGTCTGCTGGGGTATGACTGCTTATGTTCTAAGCCATCTTCCTGTGGTGAAGAACAAACATTGTCTATGTAATCTTCAGGAAGCATTCTTTCAGTCAGTAGGCAGACTACACAAGAAGCATCTAAAGCAAATAATCCAAATTCATACAAATTAGTCATTTTAGTTGCAATTATAGATGTGGATCTTTACAATTGTCTATCCATTTGGATCCGCCAGTGCATTGCAGGGCTGATTTTAACACATTAGGAAATGTGTAATTAAATTAAGACTGAAGGCAATTTGTAACCCCCATTGCTAAGCACACACCTATGCCACATTCCACATGAACTGGCAGTTGATCATTTCATTTTGGTGGCTGTCTTCTTTCCCTTTCCTTCATGTATCAGAAGGTGTGCCTCAGGGTTCCATATTAGGGCCGCTGCTCTTCACCAAATAAATAGTTTTGGTAACCAAATATTGTATTCTGCTTTTATTCAGATGATTCAGTTGTATATTGTAGAATAAACCCTTGAGTCTGCTTTGGTATCTTTTAATCTACTTTAAATTTACTTCAACTATTATTAAATACAGACTAGTCCAAACTGATGATGTTGTTTATTTAACATCTTTCTGAGAACAAAACTGCTCAGCATACAAGTATTTGGGTATTATTACTGAGATAGACCCAGGAAATTCTTGTTGGAGAGTGGAATCTGAGGTTTTCTTTTCTATTATGTTGAAATAAAAAAAGAGAGGGAAATTATTATTATTTATTTTTAGAATTGCCATTAAACAGTGGCCATTTCAAGTAATGCTAACAGAAATGTTACATTTATATTTTAATAAATATTTTAATTCTATACTAATTGCTAAATTCAGAAAAAATGAGATGATTTATACATTTTGTTTTGAAATTGTAATTACTAACCTAAAAACAGTCCTATCACTGCATACTTTACAATGTGCCAGCTGTTTTCAAATTCATATTACAACTTCAAATAAATACGTCATTGTACTGGTTATCTTTGCTCTCTCTCTCTCTCTCTCTTTTTTTAACATTATCAAAACCCAGAAGTATTTCTTAAATAAAACTACAACAAATAATTTTTCACATTTGATCTAGCACTGGGATTAGAGAGTCAAATCAGTGTTTACCCACCTCATGTATTCAAAGGCCAAGCATGACTGCATTAACATACTATGTTACTTGATTAGCAACCAATCGGTATAGTCCTACAGCTATATCAATTCCACAGTTAACACTCGTCAAATCTAATCCGGGCTAGAAATCCCTGCGCAGCTTGCTGTCATATACCATTGACGAGGTTGCATCTAAACTGATTTGGCAACCTTTTGTCTTCTCTAATCTGGTCAAATCAATGGAAACATTCACCCTTGATCAGCATAAGGGGCTGGGATCGAATATGAATATTGATCAATAAGTGGTACTGGATGCACTGGGAGGTCAGCCATTCCCAGTGGGGTCGAGGCTAATCAGTTTAAGTTACCCACAGGCAGAAAAATGAGGGCTAAGCGAAGTTTAAGTAGTGACCTGGACTGCAAAGAGGGTCCCTGGCTCCTCTCGTGTCATGAAATCTCCACAAAGAAGGAGGCATGGGATGAGGATTGAATAAAAGGACTTTTATGTAATATTTCAGATTTATGCATGGTGCCACTTTCACTCTCACCTGTGCTAAAATAGCTGTTGTGTCTGTCTATATAAACATCCTAGTTTACATTTTCTTGACATCAGCTTGTCAGAAGCTAAAAACAGACAATATTTTCTTCAGTGTTTCGGTAATGCAATTGCCACCCTGACAAAAAGTATTGAATTGAAATAATCAAGATTCACAACTCACTTCTTAGCAAGCTTAGGAACTTTTTATCTACTGCTGAAATACATTTTCATTACAGAGTGACGCATACTAAAGCTTTTATGATCTAACCCATTCATCCATTTTCTATGATAACGTAACCTGGCTCCTTTGTTGGTTCAGTCATGACTACTTTGGCCTCTAGAGGGCTTCGCCCTTTGAATTTTCCTTAGTAAAAGAGCCGCACTTAAAAGCACAGCACACACGTATGTAAGAATTTGACACACATTTGAAGTCTGATGTGGATAGCAGAGAGCACAGTGGCTGGAGTTAGGCAAACAGATTAGATGTGGCACTGATGAATGAGACATGGCCATGGTGTCGACACACACAGAGACACACACACAAGCCTTTAGGGGGTAATTAACACAGGGCTAGTGACTCTAACTCTAACTCTAAAACCTGTTTCTACATTTCTACATAAAACACTTTAGCAAATTCTTTGTGCTTCATATTTCTCTTGAACTCATTTTTTGTTTTACATCTTAATTTCTCTACCTCAGTTTTTTTTCTTTCAGTTTTTCTAACTCCAGAATGGATGTCCTGACCATGCCAAGGTCAAGGATATATAGAATCATTCAAAGAGAGGAGGAGGATGAAGACACTCTCCAAGGGTCATATGACATGAACAATAAAATGCCATATTCCTTATAGTTAAAAGACAAAGACCTTATAAAAGAAGAAGAAAAAGAAAAAAGATGCAGAGGACCAACGAACCAAGTACCACATA
>JAMQGT020002477.1:0-14375 GCA_024447675.2 Pterophyllum scalare
TATAGAACAGCATTATCTCAAAGGAGGTAATAAATGAATCACTGAAGCAACTTTTCTTACTATGGCTGCCATGCAGATGCTTCCATGTCACTTCACTCAGGAACCTTTGTAAGTAAAATTGACCATTTGGCTGCACCCATGTCTCTTGGCTGGCTCTGAAATGACTCGGTGTCCCACCAGAACAGCTGGAGGAAGCATGTGGGGAGAAGTAGGTCTGGGCATTTCTGTTTAGACTGCTGGCCTCATAACCTGAAGCCTAATAAGTGTCAGAAAATGGATGAATGTGTTTATGTATGAGATAATCACTTTTTAAATACATTTTTCTTCTCACTTTTTCTTTTAGGCACAGAGAGAAGGGGCTTCACTGATGACTTTCTTCAAACTCACCAAGGATTTTCTTTCTATGATTTCTCAGGCTCATTCACTGTGGTCTGAGGCTGCCAAAAATATTTTTGATGATCAAAATATGATCAAAAGAATAATAGATTCTCGATATGATCTTGTTCTTACGGATCCAGCAATGGCACCAGGGGTTGTGCTAGCCAAATATCTCAAACTCCCCTTGGTGCTCAATGTACGCTGGATCACCAGTGGAGAAGGCCACTTTGTGTTAGCCCCCTCACCACTCTCTTACATCCCAGTACCAGGATCTGGCTTAACAGACAAAATGAGTTTCATCCAGAGGATGAAGAACATATTCTTCTATAGCATTATTTTGTTCCAACAGAAATTCTTGGTGGGGCCAGTCTATGATGCCATGTGTGATAAGTATATTGATGGTGGATGTGACATCATCTCACTTCTTCAGGAAGCAGACATTTGGCTCTTCAGATCAGATTTTGTGTTTGAATTTGCTCGGCCCACTATGCCCAATGTCGTCTACATAGGAGGATTCCAGTGCAAACCAGCTCAGCCTCTGCCAGCGGAGCTGGAGGAGTTTGTTCAGAGTGCTGGGCAGCATGGAGTGATCATCATGACTCTGGGAACTTTAGTTAATGCTTTGCCCGAAGAAGTTACAGATGAAATTGCCAGCGTCTTTGCCAAGATGCCTCAGAAGGTAACAGATCCTCTATAATTGACCATTTTAAAGTAGATTTTTGTTCTGCTCGTTCTGTTCAGATTCACTATATCTGTAGTATTACTTTTAGTTCATGTCAAAAAGGGAGGAAGAATAAGAAATCCGATCTATCTATCTATCTAGAGAGAAAGAGAGAGAAAATTTCAATTGACTCTGTTCTTTTTTTTTTGTTTTCTAACCAGGTGATATGGAGGCACAAAGGAAAGCGTCCCACTACGTTGGGAAACAACACTCTAGTAGTGGACTGGATGCCACAGAAAGACCTTCTGGGTCACCCACAGACCAAAGTTTTTATAGCTCACGGAGGAACCAATGGTGTCCAGGAGGCCATTTACTATGGTGTCCCTGTGCTCGGCATACCCTTGTTCTTTGACCAGTATGACAACCTTCTGCGTTTGCAGGAGAGAGGAGCTGGACAGATCATTCAGCTAGCTGATGTTAATGGTCACAATTTTGAGAAAGGCCTTAACAAATTGCTTCATCAAGAGAGCTACAGGCAGAACATGCAAAGACTGTCACGTTTGCACAGAGATCAGCCAATAACACCCATGGAGCAGGCCGTCTTCTGGGTAGGGTATGTGATGCGCCACAAAGGGGCTCCTCACCTGCGTACAGAGGCTTACAAGATGCCCTGGTACTCATACTACAGTTTAGATGTACTTCTTCTCTTGCTGTCTGTAGTCAGTGCTGTGCTCTTTTCTATTTTTGCTATTTTTAGATGTTTGTGTTGCCGAACAAGAAGAAAGATAAAAACCAAACAAAGCTAATTAAAGCCATACTTAATTAGAAATACCGTATTTTACATGGAGTTCTCTAAAGTGCTGCATTTATACCAAAACATATATACATGTATGTATTCGGCCCTTTAATTTTTCAAATGTAAAGTATATAATTAATGATTAAATACATATTTAGTCATATTGATGATAGTTATCAAGTTCCTTTGATTTTCTTTATGTTGATTCTGATACGTCAAAACATCAAAACATTAATCTCTGACTGGTAGACGTTAACTATTTTATCTTGTTATGTGAGATCTATAAACAAATATCAACATCAACATTATTGAAAAATAAGTTATGATGTTTTTAATAAGACTTAATGTCTAGAAATGTGTTTGGTAACGACAGAGAAACACCTCAGTGTAACTTCTAGTCTAGTTTGCTGCATCCTTTGAGACCTCTGCATTGCATTACATTGTGAGAATCGGCAAAGTTAATCAGAAACCAAGAACATATGTACTTAATTCTGCCAGGGTGCCATAAGCCATTTTCTATGGAAGACTTGGAGAGCTAGCATGTCCTGTTCATTGTTCTTTGTATTTATCCATTCAAGTTGCATTATCTTCTTACTTAAAATCAGTGCCAGTGCAGAAAAAAAAACCTGAAAACAGATGATGGGAAAATCTATAATTTCAGAAAATAGGCCGTATTAAAACTATACTGTTTCCTAAACAATGCAAAAACATTTGCCATGAAATAATCAGAGGATGGAAAAGAAAACACTCTGTGATAAAGCATAAACTTTTGTGGGTTTGATTTGAAAAAGAATGTCTTGGTAACGCCAACCTCAAGCTAAATTACATTTTAATGATAATTATTTGATACGCTGCTTGAAACTTCTAACTTCTGATGAAGAAAATTTTATCCCAAGGTATGAAATCAGGAAAGTAATTTATGAAGCCTAGAACCACATCATCACTGTAACATTCAAAAGTAATACAAGAGAGAAAGTTTGTGTGTTTGTATTCATACTTAAAGTATGTGTTGTGGCTTTTGTATGGTCATTTTTTCTTATCAGAACTGTACATTTGTAATTCAAATAAATAGAAGAAAATGATTTTTAACATGCTGTTGTCATTATTGGTATAATAACTGACTTTTATAGTGATTAGAGAAATCAGCTCATCTTTGGCATGTGAATTGTGTGTCTGTTAATGATCCAATTATATGATTACAGTTTTCTGAGAGGTAAAATATCAAGGACGGACATGGAGATGTTTCAACTCTGATGTAGCAAGGTTAGCATGATTGCTCATGGTGGGTAAACATAATTTATTTATTTGAAATCCTCATTCATTTCTCAGGCTCATCCTGTTTGGCTTTAAGTCTGATTGTATTCTCTTTTCTGAGCCACTTCCAGACCTCTTATGGGAGGAAGCTGACCCAGAAGGTTTAACCGCTCCCAGACCCTGAGAAGGGGGCTAGTTTTTTATGGATTGACAGACTTGTTAAACTGGTTGTTTTGAAGGAGTAAAACATGGCAACCCACTTTTAATAATTAAACCAAAGACATTCAGTTCACGTCTCCCTTGCCCCCTCCACCCCCAAAACACTGTGCATTCTCCCCACATTATTCCACTCCAGCTCCTTCAGAGATGAGAAGGGGAAAGAACATATCAAATGAAGGAATGCAAAAAAAGCTAATAATAATTACAATAGGGCCTTCGCACATTTCGTGCTCGGGCCCTAATAATAATAATAATAATAGACAAAAATTAATGAGATTTAGTAAGAGGTTAGGACTTTCGGCACTCCCCCTACATAATGACCTCCAGCAAGCCCCTGGTATGAATGTCTCTCACCAAACTCTGACTTCATCAGGGCGGCCTGAGGGCCCAATATCCCCTAGTGAGCCCTCTGCTCACTGCCCAGCACCGTGGAGCCCAACTGGCATTTGCCATAGAATACCAGAACTGGAAGGTCCCCCCATTGGCCTCATTTGGCAGGCATTTCCAGAAGGATGAAGGAATTGATACCACTGACTGGCCCTGACACTTGGCCAAATGTTGGACGCAAAGGCAGGCAGAGTTAACAAAAACCAAGCTGTTTATTTTGGCTGAATGTCCAGAGTTGAAAAGGCAAAACACAAAATACAAAGGGAAACTCCAAACTCCAAACTTACTGAAACCTAAAAACTGAAAACACAGTAGGGCTAGTGAGCACTAGAGCCAGGAGACACAAGGGGAAGGTGAACTGGGACATAAGCAGAAACATAAGCAGATGCTATGACAAAGGAAAAAGGCTGATTGGGGGAAGTGGAGACAGCTGGGGAGGATAAGCCAGAGTAAGCAAAACTAAAAGCAATGCACAAAGACCACTTTCAAAATAACAGACAGTGAAAAACTACAGTGGGAAATATAGACACACGAATGAACTTAATACAAGAACACTGAAAAAGGAATTCAATTCTAAAGCAATTTAGAACAGAGAACATGAGGGGGAGTACAAGAAATAATATAAATATTACACAACCCTCACATAATTATTAAATAAACACAAGTAGGAAGTCACAAAAACACTGGGTCCAGTGTTCTAAGCTTTTGTTCTTTTGTTCTAAGCATTCCAGGATCCATGTATGAGGCATTGGGTCAGAGGTTTTATTGTAGTCAGTCCATGCGATGCACAGGTTGGTTAATCTGGTCTTACAGTCTTGAGTGACTGTCCTGTCTCCCAGTAGCTGGTGTTTTTCTCCTATGTGTTATCGCCAATTCACATGTTTTGAGATAATAAACAAACTGATTTGTCATATTCTCATAATTGTATTTTTTATGAGTAATTTTTATTTGTATTTGGGATGCTGATTAGTTCTGAAGTTGCATGTGGAAGATCAAGATTAATATTAATAGTATTGTCTTGAGTGGTTACCTGATTTGTTATAGGTATTCCAGATTACGTTTGCTCCTGATACCGTACCTTTGGGTCAAGCGAGAAAATGAGAACAGGATATTGTGTAAAAAGTGTGTTGCAATTTTGTGATGCCTTTTCCAGCCCATAGGTGAAAGTATGATGGTTTCTTGTTGATTGTAAAGTCAGGATTGTTGCACTAGAAGTGTATTTACTTACTTCTAACTAATAACAAACCATGTCACCATTCACATTTGTAACATGGAATATCTGTGGAATCGGTGCTCAGGCAAAGAAAATGAAGGTTTTTATAATCATCTGGACAAACTTTAAGCTGATATAAGTCTCTGGGAAGAATCCCACCAATCAAAAACAGATCATTATAAATTAGAATCATTGCAATTTAGTTATTCATTTTCAGCACACGACAACACAAGACAAAGAAGTGTTTGCATTAAAATGTCTACCAACTCCACCATTGTAGATCTTGAAGCATGTTTAATCATTATAAACATTTTGATTAACAATAGCCCCAGTAACTACTGACAATGTCTATGGCCCAAATCCAGAAAATATATGTATATATTTTTTTCACAATTTTTCTTCACAAAGTTCAATCAAAGGAGCAATAAATGACTCTCTGAGGACATCCCCAAGTCTTTTGTGGGAAACATGAAAAGCAGAACTATGATGAAGAATAATCTCTATTTCAGTAAAAAGACAGAAAAGAAAATAGAACAAAAATATCTAACAACTTGAAAACATGCAAATAACCTAAAAATGAGAACAAATTAACGAAACGTAAATATGGAAGAAATGAAATTACAATTGATTATTTCAATGAGTAATGTTCTCAGTAATTAAAAGTTAGCTGAGGCATAAGTGAAATGGCCATGAGTCTACCCATTGAAATAGTTATACAAAGGGATAAAGGAGATTTCCACTTTTATTAACCAAAGGAAAAAAAAAGCAAAAAAACAAAAACAATAAAAAAAACAGACAAACTGCAAATTAAGGCCTGCGCTTAGTTATCTCTACTCACTAGACATATAGAAATACAGAAGAAAATAGAAGCTCTTAACCTACTGTGTAATCAAGAAATAAAATAGAGGGATGTATGCAATTGGGTGCTACAGGCTGGGTGGGAATGGTATACCTAACAGTGAGAGACCCTGAGTACAAATCTACTGGCTGGCTGGGGCCCTTCTGTGTGTAGTTTGCATGTTATTCCCATCCCTGTTTGGGTTCTCTCTGGGCACTCCTCCCACGGTCCAAAGGCATGCATGTTAACTGGTGATTCTTTAGGTGTGAATATGAGAATGAAGTTTTAAAACCATTGCAAACACTTACGCATTATGGAACAATATACCTATAATAAAATAAAAAATCTAAAGGAAATACTAATCTGGTTCAGATTTCTCCAGCAACATATCCAGATAGAAATTCTCAGGCCTGACCTTTCAGTTAAAAAGCATTAGTTGAATTTCTACTGTAGATACAACACATTCAAACTTGGACATGCATCCCTCAATTGTCTTGCAGCTGTGTGTTTTGGCAGATGAACTACATTGTTTCTTACACATAATAAATGCATTCCCGAGGTCAAGTCAACATTCAGTAGTATTCATTCACCTATTGCTGAGGTGCTGACACTTAGTAATGTTAATATGTGGTTCTCAAATGACAACTTCTGGATCTGAAAAACAAGGCCAACGTGAAGTGCCAAAAACTGCAGATCCACTAGTGCCCCCCTCCCCTTTTTTAAATTTTGTTTTTGGGAATGTAGAGGCTTTGTTCGAAAGGTATCCCAACACAAGGAGCTGTAGCCAATTGATGTCTGCTAGGCCTCACCTTTGCTAATTGGAGTCTCTCAAGTGAACCTTTCCACCATGTGTTTGCTGTTGGTGCATTTTGGAGCATTTTCTGATGCAGACATTTGAAAATTAATCTGGGTTGCTCTGTGGTACTGCCTGTTCTAGAAGTTTGTGTTTGGTTTCAGTGAGTGAAATTCTAGTATTTTATTACTATCTTATTTAGCAGTATGTCTGTGTATTGCACCCATAATTCTTATACTAAACAAGCTTTCTACTAGCCTTTAACCTCTCATCCAGATTTGGGAAGTTTTGGTTAAAAAAAAAAAAGAAAAGCTGATTTTAGGCAAAATGCTGATGTTGAAAGAGTTCAAAAAGTCCAAATCCAATAGGTAATGTCATGTTGGCTATGTTTGTGTTTATCCAGTCTGTGGTGGTCTTCCAGATTATTTTGATAAAAGGGGGCTTCAGCTATTCCAGACATCAGGAGAAACATGTTAACAAATGGTCTGGGAACAGCCCGCATGCATACATAATACTGGTGCTGTGCATGTCTCTGTATTGTCCCTTCTATCAGCAGCTGTGATAGACAGCACCTACCCTTCCTTCCTTCCTTCCTTCCTCTGTGTCCTCATAATACTCCCTCAATCTGTTTTCAACTTTAGTGTATTTTCTGCCCAACTCCCTTGTGGTTCCTTGGAAAAGTTTTTCTGGTGAGCATTAGTTGTAATGGGTGAGCTCACAGTGCATGCTCTGCGTTAGAAGCTATTCAAGGATGAGATGTGAGTTCAAAGAAAGCCATTTTCTTTAAAAGATACACTTTTACCAAAGGCACAATAAAGGTAAAATCAAATGAGAAAATTTAAATTAAAATTAAAAAATAAAAATTAAAAGTGGCAAAAATGAAATGATATAAATCAGACTTTGTAAAGATAGAAACAAAGTATTACACCAAGCAAGACATCTTTTTTTTTCATTAATTACATTTCAGCCTTTTCTGTGTTTGAAAAGAAAAAAAAGGCCTAATTTTTAAATTGGAATCTAAAGATTAATTAAGTAGCTGATGGTAAGCAAAATACTACATTATAGTTTTGAAATAATGCAAATCCAGTATTTTTGTCTCATGGCTCTGTGTGCACACTTTTTTTTTCAACATACATGCAAGTTTCAGGCTTCCCATTCTTGTCATTCAGCACACACATACCCATACACTCACACACTCAGACTCTTTGGCTTGTGCTTTCAAAGGGTATCTCCAAGGCTTGACATCATTCTTTCCAAAGGCAACTGGCCACACTAATTTCACTGTCTACAGAGGGGCTACCGGCCAGGAGCACAAATCATTCCAGTGATTCTGCACAGCAAATTCTGCTTCACTTAAGTTGGGAGCTTGCACATGTTGCTGTCTGTTGAGTCTTGGAAATCATACTCATCCTTCAGCTATGTGGAATTCTCCCAGACAGACCACAACATCCATTCTACAAAATCTGCTGGATCACACGGCTTAATACACAGCGGCACCTGCACTGTTTATGACTGGAAATGTTCTTCTCACTGTTGTTGTCTTTAAATGATCATAGTTGCAATTTAGTTATTTATTTATGGTAAATCTAATTGAACTTAAATAGTTATGTAATAAAACAAATACATTTTGATGTTTTCTTTAAAAAATATTTTCTTTTGCAAGTTCTGTTTGACTCCCCATTTATTAAAGATACCACCTAGGAATACTATACTTTATTGCTGCATATCAGTCTGTATGAAATATGTGATAGTACAAATAATCCACACACATTGTAAGATTAGTAGCAGTGACATATTTGGAGTGGTTTGCAAATGCTAGATGTCACAGTACGTTAATCCTAAAATGAATCCTGGATGCCACTTTGCTCTTGCCTCTGCAAACAGTCCCTGGCTTTCATAAATTTTAGATCTGCAGCTATGGTCAGCTGGTTTTAATTTAGAGTTGGAGCATCAACAGCAGAGCTGTCTGGCACTGAAGGGGACGAGTGTTCTAAGACTATGGGTCAGATCCCAGGAGATACAGTGCAGTTTCAGTTACATAAAAATCTGGCCAGAATGTGGTAAGAGTCCGTAAGTAAGAGTACAGGGATCAACACAGGGACCAACACAAGGATAATGTCAATAGGAATAATGATGATATATCTTTATTAATCAAGCAAGATTCAAAAACTACATTTTTGGGCTGATTTTTTTATTATTAATTTTATTTTTATTATATATATATAAATATAAGGAATTAGATGGGCAGCCAACTCTGACGGGAGGCCTTCGGCTCAGGTCATTTCGGTATTTCATAAAAAAACAAACAAAAAAAACAGCAACAACAACAAATACACCATTTGCACTCACACAAGATACACACAATCACAACCATATGTGCATAGTACACTCACAGAGAAATGGAGTCACAGTTTGAAAAGTGCAAGAATTTGTGTATAGTTAGACATTTGTACTGACAGTTAATAAAAAAAAGAGGGCATGAATGCTTGTTGTGTCATACTTATACTCATCATTGACGACATTACAGTTGACTGCATACTGCATCTGTCACTAATGCAATTAGAAATACAATATTTGTTGACCAAAAGGAAGCCAGTCAGTATGCTCCTTAGCATTATGGGTGTTATGGGGAAAAAAATCCCTTGGATTTTGTTTTTGGATTGTTCTCCCAATTCATACACTTCTTCTGCTTGTATTACACTACAGCTGCCAGCTACTGATAATAATTTTAAAAAAACATCATGAAGTATATACTTTTGCATTTTCAAGGGACCAAAGGATGTTTTGAGACTGCATTAAGCCAAGTTTAATGCTATTATTTCAAATAATAATCGCTACATCATCATCACAATAATAAACTAATTTAATTAGGCTCAAACAATACTCTTTGTATTGTCTGATTTTAGTGTCAGTTTGATGGCTTAAACATGTTTCTGCTTTGAGAACTGTGTCTTTCAAACTGTTGAATTAGGTACAGACATTCTGTTACTGACACAAGTAATTACCCTCAGAATAACACATATTCTGTATTTTTCTAGGACTGAAAAAAGCAACCATGTTGGCTCCAACCACTGTTTTCATCACCTTGTTATCAGGACCTCATAATGTTACTCCAGCATTTCTTGTGTAATCTTGAACTCTTCAGTGGAAAGTTGCCACAGACCATTTAAATTATATTGCTAAAGAGCGACGCCACAGATTGAGGATTCTTGCATATTACTGATTCTCAGTAAGAAAATTAAAGCAGGAAGATATGAGTTCAATCAGTGCATATCTGTGTAATAAAAAGAAAATTTTCATGTGCAACATCTAAATATTTTACTGTAATCCCTTAAATCATCTTCTCATCAGACACAGCTTGGCTGAAATGCAAGAGCCAAATTGCCTTCAAATTAATTTGAATAATTAGCCAAATGAAGATCGTAAGGTGAAACATCTTCAAGAAGTCCAATCACCTTTTTCCACCTTTTTCAAGAATGTGTGGACAGTGGGGAGAAGCTGGAGTACCCTGAGAGAACCCAAGCAAATATGGGGAAAACATGAACACTCAACACAGAACCCCGACCAGCTGGTGGATCAGAGGCCACGCCCTTCCATCGGGACCTCGTGGTGCAATGGTAGCACGTCTGACTCCAGATCAGAAGGTTGCATGTTCAAAACACATCTGGGTCATTTAGATCTTCTTTCAAACCACTGGAAAGATGGATAATTACAGGCTGAGGGTGAATAATACAAAAAAAAGTACAAAGCTGTTGAAAGAATATCCATGTGTTTATGAAACCAAGTGGAAGTTATATTTAACAACTATGACAACTGTGAATATTAGACACTTAATCCATTAACAAAAAGCAAAAACAGTATTTAGTCTTATTTGGAATACTTTTTAAAAAAGTTTATAGAAATAAAATCATGTTTATGGAGGTTGTGATTTTAAAGCTTTTTTACTCATCTGCTTTTGTGTTAATACCTTAGAAAACCTAGATTTGCAGTTATATGTAGTAGTTGGAGAAGTAGTTATGTGAAAAGATTAGCCATTTTAGATCATACAAAAGTAAAGCAAAAGTAAATGAAATGAAGTTCTTAACTTGCAATCTGCCTTGTATTTACACATTTATTAGTCACTTGTTTGTGAGATACAAACATATGATTTTGAAGTCTGGTTGTGTATAGACATACACGAGTCAAGTTCCCAGTCAAAAGCATGAAATATCTGCGGTGCTAAAGCAGTCATGAGAACTGAAAAAAAAATCAGCATGGCATTTTAGAATGTTCATGCCATAATTTACACTACAGCTAGCAAAACACTGTTCAAAACTTTTTATTTGTCATCGTCCTTAAAATGCATCTGATGTAGACAGAATATCGAGCACCATAGAGAAAAATACCCAAACAAACAAAAAACAGAATACAAAAGTCTTCCAAAGCAATCTGTTTACAAAGTGACACTTAAAAAAAAACAAAACAAGCCTTTACAAAAATATCTCAGTGGTAGTAATATATTTAATTTTTCACCCTAATTTGCCCCACATTAAAGATTCATTAGCCCTTGCACACCAACATTACGAAGATGTAGGGTGCTCTAGTTTAATTGTATAGCTATTAAACATACCTATGGTTCAGATGGAATACTAAACAGTCATTCTGCAACATGCAATCTCAGTCCACAGTTTTTCAATCTGCCAGTGCTCAACCGGGAGCGCTGGTAGTATAGTATTGGAGATTCAGGCCTTGCGGTGAGCCCCAAGTGTTTATCTTTTTGCGAGATTCACTCCCTTGGCTTGTGGTGACGCCTGGCCAGTCTCGCCCTCCTCCTCACTCCAACTGTAAAAGTCGAGGCAGAGGGCACAGAGTTTATTAAGAGGATAAAGACTGTTGATGAATACGTCATTAAGTAATTATACTGTTACCTGGAAGTTTCCTGGCAGCAGCAAATCTGCCTCCTTCTGTCAAATGAAGAGATGACATGCTTAGCTGGTATATCTGGGATATACAGTCATGCAAGTATGTCAAAAAATCCAAGTCCAAATACTTACCTTTAATGATTTTGGTAATTCTCTCAGATTCCTCATCGATCAGACTTGGGTTTCCATGGATGGTAGTGATCCTAGAAAAGTCTGGGCCTGAACGTACAAAACAAAACCATTACATCTAAAATCCAAAATGATATACTGAGTTACATTAGTTTTAAAAATGCCTCATATTTGCTTTCCCACCTTGAATTAACCACTTGGACTGAATACAGATTTATAATTGTGATTGTTTTAAGGCACAAAAAGAAGCAAACATTTGAAATAATCCTGTTTGGTATAAAGTGTTTATGCAAGGACACATCACCCTCAATGATCTGAGGCTCGTTCACCATGGTGTGTCTGGCTCCACCTTCAGACCGGCAGCGGAGAAGGGTGTTGAAAGTCATTTAATGACTTAGCAACTGTACAAGTATTGACTGACAGATGGACAGACTGACAGGCACATACACCCCAGAAAACACCTCCTCTACCACCACCAACATAGAGTCAAGCAGGGTAATCTTTATGAACATAAACACACTAGCACACAAACGCACAGTGTGCGAAGTACTGGTGTGAAGGGGGTGCTCAGCTCAGAAAGAAAGACAGAGCAAATTATTTGTCTTAGCCCATAAAGGAAGCTGCAAGACATCAGAAAAGCAGCTGAAAGATCACCTGCCCCTGCACCCAAAAGACAATAGCCCAGTGGTCTGAGTTGGCTTCCCCGAAATGGCACATTATAATTTGCACACTGCACAATGCTCACACATAGACACCACATCTAAATATGATAGAGGATGTGTAATGATGCCTGAGAAACAACAACACTAGGATGAAGTCAGATGAATAGTTGGTGAGATAAACAGACATCTGAATCATGGTGCACCACAGGCAGTTAGAGAACATGTGCAAAAACATGGGTTTATCGCCATACAGCTATTTGTGTCCAACCAGAAGACGGACTGCAAAAATCAACCTATGTTCTCTGCGTCATCCTTAACAAGCCTATACAAACTTGTGCTTGCAGTGTTTGGATTTGCTAAAGCTTTTCATCATATACTGTGCAATCCCATGAACCAGGCTGTTAAAACAGTGTTCTCTGTGCAGCACATATCTGGCTGTCCAGGAGGCAAACACAAAAACAGTCAAGAGCCTTTAAGTGTAATTATGATCAAATGTTTTTCTTCTTCTTTTCTTTCTTCTTTACACTTTACCCACATATTTCAATAAATAGATTCAGTCAGAACTACAGTCTAGTGAATCTCTTGAATTAATCTGGCTTCAGTCAACCCCATATCAATCTGAAGAGTGCATATACCACAGTTCTGAGTGCTTTGTCAAGGAGTGCGGTATGAATACTAATTCCAGCCTCTTTTAGTGTTTTACGTCTATGTTGGATCTCTAGTTCTTTAATTGAGTACCAGTCTCAAATCATGGTCCAGCGATCCAAACCTTTGTCCTACAATGCCTCTCACCTGTCTGTTCACTCTATCAATTATGACCACCTCACCAACCATACTGGATCACAAATCCTTTCACCACTACAAGAAACTTCTTGCAATAAACCTTTCAGCTCAGTTCCTGTAATATGTGTCTGCATTTGGGTCCACCAGTGCTTAGCCTGCTGAACCTAACAGCTGCAGATGCTTTCATGAAGTCGAGAAACTGAAACGGCAGGTTCAGGCAGCATCAGAAACTTTGGCTGGCACTTAGCCACTTGGCCAAAGCAACCAAGTCACTGATTGTGTTTTACAATAGCTTCTTTCATTGTCTAGTAGTCATCATTGCTACGGTTGTACTATATACACCCTAGAGGAAATGTGAATAGTTACTGAAGTGAGCCTGACATGACCCGTTCAAAAAATTATTCCCTCAACACAAAGAATGGTGCACATCAGGAAATGATGTCTGACTTAACTGATGATCACCACATAAAAGTAAGATGTAAGGTGAAATGAAATTCACATTAGATGACAAGGCTCAGTGGCCAATAGCATCATGCTTGCATTTGTTGAAAGATATGTTAGAAGCTGCAAGCCTTAAGATCTACACTATCATGGTCTTCAAGTCAGTAACCATGCAAATAAAACTCACCTCCAATTACATTTCCATCTGCATCAACATCAGTACCTGTGATTTAAGACAACATTATAAAATCTCTGCTAAAACTTTTGCGAGGTATATGGGCATTTTTGAAGAAAATTACCATCAATAACTCTTGTAACTTTAGTAATGGAAGGCTGTCCTTCAATGACCCTGGTCACTTTGGTGCGTGGAGGCTGCCCTTCAATGACTCTGGTCACTTTGGTACGTGGAGGCTGTCCTTCAATGACTCTGGTCACTTTGGTGCGTGGAGGCTGGCCTTCAATGACCCTGGTTACTTTGGTAAGTGAAGGGTCCCCTTCGATGACCCTAGTTACTTTGGTAAGTGCAGGGTCCCCTTCGATAACCCTAGTTACTTTGGTAAGTGAAGGGTCCCCTTCGATTACTCTGGTCACTTTGGTAAGTGAAGGGTCCCCTTCGATTACTCTGGTTACTTTGGTAAGTGAAGGGTCCCCTTCAATAACCCTGGTCACTTTGGTAAGTGAAGGATCCCCTTCGATCACCCTAGTCACTTTGGTCAGAGAAGGGTCCCTGCGATGACTCTGGTCACTTTGGTAAGTGAAGGATCCCCTTCGATCACCCTAGTCACTTTGGTAAGTGAAGCGTCCCCTTCAATCACCCTGGTTACTTTGGTAAGAGAAGGGTCCCCTGCGATGACTCTGGTCACTTTGGTAAGTGAAGGATCCCCTTCAGCAATACGTAACTGAACGAAGGCAGACACAAC